>SNQJ01S0013926.1:23266-34340 GCA_010110895.2 Picea sitchensis
TTCTGCCTCAACATTCCTTCTTTGTGCTTCGGCAATGTGAATTTCACCACCTTCTTTCTTCTTATCTGGACATTCATAAGACTTGTGTCCATTCTTTCCACATGTGAAGCATTTCACCACTCCACCTCGTCCTCTTCCTCTACCTCTGGTACAAGGAAAAATGTTTCCATCAACATACTGACCTTTCTGTTCGGTATACTGCCCTCTCTGTGAACTTCCACCTCTCTTAGTTTGAGTCTGAGGTTTCTTCCACTCTTCCTTGGGTTTCTAATTTCTATCCTAAGCAACTGATTTGCCTCTGGGCTGACTTCTGCCTCGGCCTCTTGGACCTTGTTTTCGGTTCAGCTTCTCTTCAGCCTTCAGAGCCATCTGATAAGCATCTTCCACCGTTTGGATGGTCACCATGCTCATATCATCTTGAATGTCGTATCTCAGACCATTCATGTACCTAGCAATTTTTTCATCATCACTTTCGCGATGACCTGCCCTGATGTTCAGCCTGTAGAATTCTTCAGTGTACTCCTTCACTGTCATCAGCTTCTATCTCAAATTCTGCATCCTTCGAAATAGAGTAATTTGGTAATCCCTGGGAATAAATTTCACCTTCATCTTCATGATCATCCTATCCCAACTCTTGATTTTATGCTTGCCTTTGCAGCGTCTGTCGGCTTGTATCTCATCCCACCACAATGTTGCATGTCCTTTCAATCTTGTGACAACATGTTTGACCTTTTTGTCCTCCTCGACATCTTCATAGTCAAAATATGTGTCCAGAGCTCTAATCCAGTATAGAATCTCTTCAACATCCAAGTTTCCCTCGTATACTGGAATATCCATTTTTTCCTTAGCATCCATTCTTGCAACAACCCTAATCAGGCGTTCATTTGTTGCATCTTCTGCTGTGACTTCTTCTCCTTCATGTCCAGCTTCATCTTCACTTTTGGACTCACTGAAATCTCCAACACCGGCTGTGCGCCCCTGTGTTGTCTCCATATCCATGAATCTGGCATGTATGTCACACATATCTCTCTCCATGGCTGGATTTGGCACCTTCCTACCCCTTCCTCTTGGCATTTCCCTATCCTATGGAGGATTGGGTGTTTGTTTGTCTCTTCTTCTCGGCGGCATGGATGAAATTTTCTTTCTCGCTTTCCCTGTCTGAAGTATACAAATAGAGTCAATCTCTGACACCAATTGACGCAGACCTATCAACCCTCAGGCCGAGATCCACTCATAGGATCGTTCTTCATCTCCTTTGAGTTGAATCGGCTCCTTCGATTCCCTGCTGGAATCACGATTTATCGATCAACAGGTCCTTTCGACAGTTTACAATCTCGTGAGTTCACGAGTCATGAATCCCAACTCTTCCTTCTCAAATCCACGATACCCAAGATCGAAAAATGGTTACGAATCCTTCTTTGTCAGCACCTTCTGTGTGTGACCACCAGCTAGGCTTAAATTCCAGTGCCTCTCGCAACTCACCACTTCACGAGTTTCAACGTCAAGCCCTCATGCTCTTACCTCACAAAATCTTGAGAAGCGAGAAGTCAACGGAGTGTTGACTCCCTTCCTCCTGGTGACACGTGTCTGCATGTCTATCACACGGGACCCACCTTGAGGTTCAACCACGTACCTACACTCATGCCTCGACTCTCGGCACTTCGCGACTTTTGTAGTCGAAAGTGACCCTTTTCAACCTCCGAACCCCTGAATGCACGAAACACGATGGGGTTCTTGATCCAATGGTCCTCTTATGACCTGGCTCCAAAGGCTATCTTTTCTCCTCATGATTTCGTGACTTGGAGCACCCAAGTTTTTGGCTCTCACCTAGTGAACCCCAAGTTCGCAAGATCCTTCGACTTCTGCCACCTTTCCTCCTCCGATGGACGGCTGTGATTTTCTTGCGGTTTCGTGACTTCGGGACTTTCGGGACAAAATTCTCGACCTCTTACCCTTTGATATGCTGAAATGGCGAAATTCTGCCACGTCATCTATGTGGGTCCCATGATGGAACTTCCCACCTTTTTGGAGTTCTCAAACTTTGCAACTTCGTGACTCCTAATGCTATGCTCTCGGTTCTCCGATTCACGAAACCCAAAAATGGTCAACAAAGGTCTGATCTCTGTGTCGGCAAGTGTGCCACCTGTTGACTCTCAGATGGATGGTCCTGATTTTGTTCGCAGCTTCGTCACTCGCGAATTTGAAGGAATTCCTCTTCTGAACCCCAATGTCTGAATCCCCGATAGAGAGGATCTCGTGACACGTGTCCTTCCAATTGGACAGCTTAGATTCTCTTGTTATTTTGGGACTTCACACCTTGTGACCTCGTGATTCTTGATGAAAAGGTTTTGACCCTTCAACTCATGAAACCCCGAAATGAGATTTACGTGGGTGAGCCAACGACCCTTGTTGGTTCAGATCCTATGGTCCGATTCTCCCAAGATTTCACTTCGGAAAATGATTACCATAACTTCCTTACTCCTTTTCATGATCCGACGGTTCATGTGACTTCACGAATTCTCCATGGAGAATTCCGACCGTCAAATTCCTCCTTGACGATTTCTGCGAAATGAACACGGTATCTCCTTTCGGAACTTGTCCTCCGGCAAAACACCTTCACTATGCCTTCTTACAACTCTTGAAGGCACTAGCCCTCTTGAGCTTTCTCCACAACTTCGAGTCTTCAAGATGACTCCTGCACACACTCCTTGCGGCAGTTCTTCAAATACTTCCAAGTATTTTAATTCTTAGACTCTGCACACTCTCTTGCGATAACACTCTTTTCAACAACTCCCTCAGGTTGCAAACTCTGAGACTCTTCTCGGCCTGTGCACACCTTGCACGACTCATGTGCGTAACTTTCACTTATGTGAGAATGAGAATAACATTATCTCTTCTGAGCTTGCAGAGACAAACTCTGACTTCTGTCAACGCACACCTTGTGGACAATTTCACTGCACTCCTTGCAGGAAAACTCTTTCTCAGATAGAGAAACAATTGAAATTCATCCTCTATTCTCCCTCTCTTCAGATTTCAAACATTCAACATGAAATCATACATTCATACATCAAAGCAAATGCATAACAGAGAGTAAACAAGCATATATCAATCAACATGTGCAACACAGAAAGCGATTGAACACCATGATTCTGAACTAAATATCTTTGTATTAATCCAGAACTACTGTACATGGGGTTTTTACTCTACATAGCTCTCTGCTTCTACTCTCCTACACTCTCTTGATCATGTTGTTAATGTTACAATGATACAAGAGAGGGTGTCTATATCCATTTTCCCTCCACTCCTAAAAATGTCTAATCTAAGAATTCAAAGCTACCTACTTACATTTACTAGCATAAATGCCTCTTAGTCCTTCAGACAAGAGCGGGACGCTCAAGGGATGATTACAATCTATAAGCACACCATTTCTTAATTGTTTCATTTACGTTTGGCACATCCAACTTCAAAACATTTCAAGCAATTTATCATGTGCCAAAATGCGTTGGCACTTGCCCCACGCTTTCTTGATGTTGGCGATGCTCCTGCATCAGAATCACTCTACCCCAATTTTTCATGATCTAATGACTCAAATGTGGTGTAGACTTCCTAAAGTGGATCTCAACAAATTTGATGGATCCAACCCCACAATCTAGGTCACTCTACATGGCATCATAGATGGCTTAATGAAACTGTATGTGGGTTTATTATATTTAGATCCTGAATGTTGGAAATGGTGGAAATGGCATAATAACTCCCAAAGGGGTTATATTGGTTGGAAGCAACTTGTCTTAAACCTCTATGAACACTTTGAAACAAACACTCATTATTTGAGACAAATAACCAAGCTTAAACAATATTGTATACTGGAAGAGTTTATATCCACTTTTGAGCAACTAACCATCCACACCAAAGTCATGTCTGATTTGTTTTCCAGGGACTATTTTATAAGTGGCCTAAAAGAAGAGATACATTCACAAGTATTAATGTCTCATCCTACTTCTTGGTTGGAAGCATCTTGAAGAGCGTGTGAATGATCCAGGAGGATACCCACAGGAGAAATTATTACTTTTCACACCATGGAGAAGATCATTAAAATTTGACAAAGAATGATTAATGCTTCATTTAAATTGTAAAAATGATTAATACTTTAAATGAGTGTGAGAACCTCATGTCATATTCATTCGAATGGCAAAAATGATTAATACTTGAAGTGAGTGGAAACTACACATGTACTTTTAATTTAATTTGAAAAAAGGAGAAATTAGTTTTGTGAGAATCCACCTCACAAATTAGTTTCCTAGTTTTAAGAGGAAATAAATTTTTTGTGATAATCCACCCAACAACAAGTTTTTCTATTCTCAAGAAGAGGATGAGAGTCTCATAGGATGGTTTGGGATTCTTCCTCATTTTATCACAAGTGATTTACTAGTATTAAGGGGAAGTTATGAGTCTCATAGGTTGGTTGAGATGCTTTCTCATTTTTGTCCTTGAGTTGTTATTTAGATCCTAAATTTATGGATCTTGTCTCCTTGAATTATGGAGAGAGGTATACTATATAAATTCCTTATGTAAGCATTTAGGAGGAGTCCCGCTTTAGGCCCCTTGGAGAGAGCTTGCATGGTTAGGAATGTAGTCCTTCTGGTGTCTGAAGAAATGTCACTTATGTGAGAGCCTTAAATTCTTTGTGTAAGAGAAGGTTTCCCTAGGTTTTTAGCCTTGTATGCAGCATGTGCCACATTTTGTGAAAGGGTTTTAGCCCTTGCTAAAGGAAGGATAATAAAGAATCGCTATTCCAATCAGATCTGAATATGTAGCTAGAAGATTCTGGTGAAATTTGTTAACACATGGGTGTCAAGTTATATGTGTGAGTTTTGATTGCATTCTCGCTTGGTTAAGTAGAGATTTAATTGCACATATGCACCTAATCATGACAATTTTATCACGTTCATATGCATTATTTATAAATTGTTTGTTCGTGTTCACATGTAATTAATTATTAGTAAAATGTACTCATCGTATAATTTTTGTAGAGAAAGATCTCACAGAAATTCTTAGATCAAGTGGTATCAGATCAGGTCTAAACAGTTTTTCATATTGTGAATATCACCATGAGAAAAGAAGAGAAGCAGGAATGGATTCATGAGCTTGAATAAATCAACCAGATCATTCACACAGAGAATGCTGAATCGAGGAAGTTTATACAAGAATATGAAGAATAAAATAGAAAACTACGACTGCAACTACAAGCTATGGAGGAGAAAGTTGGGGAATGATCTGCTACAAGAGAAACATAAAGTCCCTCCAAGACCATACCAACTTGTGGCCATGAAAGGTATATTAGTTATGGTTCTTTTCATGAAAATGTTGATGGATGCACATATTGTCAAATAATAGAGGATGCTCTCCAGACACCATATAACCAAGGTGGTTTTCTAGAAGCTTCATCTATTGCCTCATACAAACAGGAGGAGTAGATGGCCAAAATTTAGGAAGATGACCAAGTGTCAGAAACAAGAATGGAGGTAAAGAATTCTCCATGTTCAATTCCTTCCCTTATTAATGATGATGCCTCTTTTGGAGTTTTTGAAAGGCATACCAAGGGCATTGGATTGAATTTGCTGTGAAATATGGAGTATACATGAGGAGCTTTTGGCATTAATTTCCAAGGCATCATTCAACCACTAGAGGTTGTAGGAAGGACCCGATATGTAGGATTGGGGTATGGTGAAAGAGAATGATAAAATGTAGCAGAAGCATAGGATTCTTTAAGAAAAGAGCTGAAATCATCAACAACACCATATAAGAAAAATGATGTCATATCACTTTCTAAAAGTTATATATCTAGCAAGATATTCTGGAGAAAATCAAAGTCTCCTCGAAAATATTGGGACAACAAGAATGTTGCAAAGTGTTGGAAAAGAAAATTTCCTTATAGTGAAGGTGAAATGAACATGAACTCAAGCAACTAATGCACTCACTGAAAAATGAGTGGTCATTGGATCGGGAAATGTTGGAAATGTTACGTCGAGCTTTGTCACACACCAACACAGAAGCCCATATAAGAGCCTATGCAGTTGGAGGCTTCATCCAAGTGAATCCTCCTCAGTTGAAAAAAAAATGGCCAAAAACTCAAAGTGCCCCGAATTTGATGAAAATAGAACCAAGTCAAAGAGCTCATTAATAGATTTACAACGATGCAAATGACACCTCAAACGGACTCTAGATGCAAAAGTTATGGAGTTCTAAAACTTTCGATGAATGAATAAATCTGGCGAAATCTGTACAATGATGATGTCAGTATAATAAAAGTGCCTATAATTTGATGAAAATAGCACCAAGTCAAAGAGCTCGTCAGGATATTTCCAACGATGCAAATGACACCTTAAACGAACTCCAGATGCAAAATTTATGGAGTTCTAAATTTTTTGGGGAATAGCCAAATTTTGAAAAGTCTATATAGTGTTGACATCAATATAACGTTAGCATGTTGACATGGAAGCACTAGAGGCTACCACATGCCATGCATTTTTGTCACTTTCAGGGGTCTAAGTGGAACAGTAAAAATGTGCCACGTGGAAACCGCATGAACTCCACATGGCACTATGGAGGTGACATGGCAATGACATGGTGATGAAGTGGAACTAACACAGGATGATGTTGTGGAAGTACAGAGGTGATCTGGTAGTGACATAGAACTGACATAGGATAATATCCTAGAAGTACGTAAGTGACATAGTGTTGATGTGTTAGCTGACTGGGCAGTATTGTAGTTGACGTGGCACTGGCGTGTCGACTCACTGGGAAGTACGACAAATGATGTGGTGTTGATGTATCCATTGAATAAGAAGTACGGAATATGACATGTTTGTGTGATGATTTGAAACACTATATAGACTGAAACCACTCCTTTGCTAAGAAAAATCTTGATTCCATCGACAAAAATATATCAAACCCAGTGTCACCCCTTGATTAGATGTCCTAAATCATGTTTCTTCAAACTCAAATCCTTGCTTCACACTTTGCATGTTAATAGACTAGCTATTCCAAAAGGAAGGGGTTGAATCATATACTCCCATTAGGAATCACTCTACCCAAATTTTTCATGATCCGATGACTCAAATGTGGTGTAGACTTCCTAAAGTGGATCTTAACAAATTTGATGGATCCAACCCCACAATCTAGGTCACTCTACATGCCATCATAGATGTCTTAATGAAACTTTATGTGGGTTTATTATATTTAGATCATGAATGTTGGAAACAGTTGAAATGGCATAATAACTCCCAAAGGGGTTATATTTCTTGGAAACAATTTTTCTTAAACCTCTACGAACACTTTGAAACAAGCACTCATTATTTGAGACAACTAACCAAGCTTAAACAATATGGTATACTGGAAGAGTTTATATCCACTTTTGAAAAACTAATCATCCACATCGAAGTCATGTTTGATACGCTTTCCATGGACTATTTTATCAGTAGCCTAAAAGAATAGATACATTCACAAATATTAAGGTCTCATCCTACTTCTTGGTTGGAGGCATCTCAAAGAGCCTGTGAATGATCCAGGAGGATATCCACAGGAGAAATTATTACTTTTCACACCATGGATAAGACCATTAAAATTTGGCAAAGAATGATTAATGATTCATTTAAATTGTAAAAATGATTAATACTTTAAATGAGTGTGAGAAGCTCATGTATTATTCATTCGAATGGGGAAAATGATTAATACTTGAAGCGAGTGAAAACTACTCACGTAATTTTAATTTAATTTGAAAAAAGGAGAAATTAGTTTTGTGAGAATCCACCTCACAAACTAGTTTCCTAGTTTTAAGAGGAAATATTTTTTTTGTATTAATCCAGCTCACAACTAGTTTTTCTATTCTCAAGAAGAGGATGAGAGTCTCATAGGCTGGTTTTGGATTCTTCCTCATTTTATCACAAGTGATTTCCTAGTCTCAAGAGGAATTTATGAGTCTCATAGGTTGGTTGAGATGCTTTCTCATTTTTGTCCTTGAGTTGTTATTTAGATCCTAAATTTATGGATCTTGTCTCCTTGAATTATGGAGAGAGTGATACTATATAAATTCCTTATGTAAGCATTGAGGAGGATTCCCCCTTTAGGCCCCTTGGAGAGAGCCTGCATGGTTAGGAATGTAGTCCTTTTGTTGTCTGAAGAAATGTCACTTATGTGAGAGCCTTAAATTCTTTGTGTAAGAGAAGGTTGCCCTAGGTTTTTAGCCTTGTATGCAGCATGTGCCACATTTTGTGAGAGGGTTTTATCCCTTGCTAAAGGAAGAATAATAAAGAGATCGCGATTTCAATCAGATTTGAATATGTAGCTAGAAGATTCTGGTGAAATATTTTAACACATGGGTGTCAAGTTATATGTGTGAGTTTTGATTTCATTCTCGCTTGATTAAGTAGAGATTTAATTGCACATATACACCTAATCATGACAATTTGCTCACGTTCATATGCATTATTTATAAATTGTTTTTTCATGTTCACATGTACTTAATTGTGAGTAAAAGGTCCTCATTGTATAATTTTTGTAGAGAAAGATCTCAGAGAAATTCTTAGATCAAGTGGTATCATAGCATGTCTGAACAGTTTTTCATATTGTGAATATCACCATGGAAAAAGCAAAGAAATAGGAATGGCTTCATGAGATTGAAGAAATCAACCAGATCATTCACATAGAGAATGATGAATTGAGGAAGTTTCTATAAGAATATGGAGATAAAATAGAAAACTACGACTGCAACTACAAGCTATGAAGGAGAAAGTTGGGGAATGCTCCGCTACAAGAGAAACATAAAGTCCCTCCAACACCATACCAACTTGTGGCCATGAAAGGTATATTAGTTATGGTTCTTTTCATGAAAATGTTGATGGATTCACATATTGTTAGATAATAGAGGATGCTCTCCAGACACTAGATAACTAAGGTGGTTTTCTAGAAGCTTCATCTACTGCTTCATCCAAACAGGAGGAGTAGTTGGCCAAAATTTAGGAAGATGACCAAGTGTCACAAACAAGAATGGAGGTAAATAATTATCCATGTTCAATTCCTTCCCTTATTAATGATGATGCCTCTTTTGGAGTTTTTGAAAGGCACACCAAGCGCATTGGATTGAATTTGCTGTGAAATATGGGGTATACATGCGGCGCTTTTGGCATTAATGGCCAAGGCATCATTCAGCCGCTAGGGGTTGTAGGAAGGACCCAACATGTAGGATTGGGGTATGGTGAAAGAGAATGATAAAAATTAGCAGAAGCAAAGGATTCTTTAAGAAAAGAGTTGAAATCATCAACAACACCATCTAAGAAAAATGATGTCATATCACTTTCTAAAAGTGATAGATCTAGCAAGATATTCTAGAGAAAATCAAAGTCTCCTAAAAAATCTTGGGACAACAAGAATGTTGCAAAGTGTTGGAAGAGAAAATTTCCTTATAGTGAAGGTGAAATGAACATGAAGTCAAGCAACTATTGCACTCACTGAAAAATGAGTGGTCATTGGATTGGGAAATGTTGGAAACTTTACCTTGAGCTTTTTCACACACCAAGCAAGAAGCTTGTACAAGAGCCTATGCAGTTGGAGGCTTCATCTAAGTGAATACTCCTCAGTCAAAAAAAAAAATGGCCAAAAACTCAAAGTGCCCATAATTCGATGAAAATAGAACCAATTCAAGGAGCTCGTCAATAGATTTACAATGACGCAAATGACACCTCAAACAGACTCTAGATGCAAAAGTCATGGAGTTCTGAAATTTTTAGTGAACAGATAAATCTGGCGAAGTATGTACAATGTTGATGTCAGTATAATAAAAGTGCCTATAATTCGATGAAAAAATAACCAAGTCAAATATCTCGTCAAGATATTTCCAACGATGCAAACGACACCTTAAATGGACTCCAGATGAAAAAGTTATGGAGTTCTAAATTTTTCGGGGAACAAGCAAATCTGGAAAAGTCTGTATAGTGATGACATCAATATAACATTAGCATGTTGACGTGGCAGCACTAGAGGCTACCACGTGCCATGTGTTTTTGTCACTTTCAAGGGTCTAAGTGGAATATTAAAAATGTGCCACGTGGCAACTACATGAATTCCACATGGCACTATGGAGGTGACGTGGCAATGACATGGTGATGATATGGCACTGACATAGGCTGATGTAGTGGAAGTATGAGGGTGATTTGGTAGTGATATAGAAGTAACGTAGGATAATATCCTAGAAGTACAGAAGTGACATAGCATTGATGTGTCAGCATAGTGGGTAGTATGGTAGTTTACGTGGCACTGACGTGTCATCTCACTGGGAATTACGATGAATGATGTGGTGTTGATGTATCCATTGAATAAGAAGTATGAAAAATGACATGCTTGTGTGATGAGTTGAAACACTAGATAGACTGAAACCACTCCTTTGCTAAGAAAAATCTTGATGCCATCCACAAAAATATATCGAACCCAGTGTCACCCCCTGACTAGATGTCCTAAATCATGGTGCTTCAAACTCAAATCCTTGCTTCACACTTTTCATGTTATCAATGGATTGAATAGTTATTCCAGAAGGAAGGGGTTAAATCATATACTCCCATTAGGAATCACTCTACCCCAATTTTTCATGATCTGATGACTCAAATGTGTTGGGTATGTGTTATATTCTTTGCACGAGTAGTAGTGTCTGAGCGTTTGTGTCGGGCACGCAGGGGGGTTAGAGGGGCGGCCACTAGACACCCCCTCAGGGGGTGCAAGGGGGCAGAGCCCCCCGCACAGGGGTTCAAGGGCAGCGCCCCCGAAATTTTTTTTCGTACTAGGACGACATATTTCCGAGACGACATATTACTGGGACGACATATTTCTGGGACGACATATTTAGGTGGTTTTTTCGGCACATGGTTTTTTTCCGATGGTTTTCTATTTCCGGTTAAGGAATTAGGGTTTTGGACTAATCCAGGTCATTGGGTTAGGGTTTTGGATGCTGCTGGCTCCCATATATATATTGTATTGTAAACAATGTAACACAATGTATGAATATAATATATGTTGGTTTTCCCGG
>SNQJ01S0013926.1:46302-83703 GCA_010110895.2 Picea sitchensis
GCCTCATTTTTGAAGATTGTCTTGGGTTAATATATTATTATGAAGTAGAAGCCAGAGGAAAGTAGAGATTTTGGGTTAGAGTTTTGATTTCCATATTGTTGTCCAGATGTTGTCTTTCTGAAGGTTGTAAAATTTCTCTTGAAGAGTGTATCCCTCCTTGAGTGTGAAGCTTCCATGTGGTGTGTATCCCCATTTGATAATTTATTGGTCTGTGCTTTTTCGGATTCGCCTTTGGGTTGTAGCTTGTTTCCATTGTTGTAGGTCACAGTTTATTTCCACTTGGAGTTCCTAATGAGTATATTTCCAGCTTCGTCGGGGAGAGCTGATGGGGGTATCTGTCCACAAATCCTCTACTTTGAGCATGGCCAGATCTTGAGTGTGATTTTCGTAGGATTGTATATTTTCTTCCAGTTGTAGGGGTGGAATTTGTTGCCAAGGATTCATATAGAATAGATAATTCTGGCCATTATGAACTTCCCAGAAGGCATGTTCCTGTATGAGTGGTCAGTTTTTCCAGGACACATTCCAAATGTTGGATCCTTGGATTTTCCCTTGCATTCTCATGAGTTGATTTTAATGCATGTTTGGAGCATATTTTCATTTCCAGACTTTTGCCCAGATATCTGCTAGTGTTTTGAGCCATCTCCACCAAATTCTTTCTCCCATGCTGCTATTTATTTTTCCATGGTCCCGAAGGCCCAGAACAACTAAGGATTTGGGCTTGCAGACCTTGTCCCAACTAACAAGGGCCCATTTTTTGTTCGGGTTGTGACCATGCCAAAGAAAGTTTCTTTGTAGATTCCTTATTTTATTTATGATAGATTGGGGGGTAGCTAGGGCTGAGAAGAGGTAAGTTGGGATGACTTGGAGGACTGACTTTAAGAGAACCAATCTGGCTAGAAGGTTGAGGGATCAAAAGGTCCAGTTGCTGAGATGGTTGGTGATGGAGAGTAGGAGGGATTCCAAGGAGATGTTTCTAGCTGCTGAGTCAGAGAGAGGGAGTCCTAGGTAGTTAGAGGGAAAAGAGAAAATAGGGGTATTCAAAAGTTTAGAGAGGTGTTGTTGGATTGCTACCGGAGTATTAAAAAATAAGAGTTGTGATTTGGCCAGATTAAAGGTGGTGTCAGAGGCTTCGCTGAAGTCGGAGAGGATAGAACTTAGTTTGATTGCCTCTTGCATGGTGGGGGTGTTCATTAGTAGTGTGACATCAACAAATTGTCTAGGGGAGGCTACCGGTTGTAATCCATGAAGAGGGAGGTCGTGGAGGGATCCATTTTGAATTGAGGCCTTGATATAGCGACCTAGACCTTAAGCCATTATGACAAAAAGGAAAGGGGAGAGAGGGTCACCTTGCCTTATTCCTCTTGAGGGGGAGAAGGGTTGGGAGGGGACACCATTGACGAGGATCGAGAAAAAGGTTGAGTAAATGAGGTTCATTATCTAGGAGATCCAATCCTTTTTGAAACCAAAATCTGATAGGAGAGCTTTGATGTATTTCCAGCTTAATTTGTCAAAATATTTTGAAAGGTCGAGTTTTAGAATCATACCTGGAGTGCAGGTGCTCTTGAGCGAGTGAATGACTTCATGGACAAGAATGAAATTGCCCATGATTTGCCTTCCTTCTACATATCTTGATTTCTCCTTGGAGATAATGAAGGGGAGAATTAGTTTAAGTCTCAGAGCTATGACCTTGGAGATGATTTTGTATATCACGTTGTAGAGAGATATGGGTATGAAGTTATTTGGATTTATGACCCTTTCTTCTTTGGGAATTAGAGTGAGGAAAGTGGAATTTAGTGTTGGAATAAATTTTTCTAAGCTATGATATTCCTCCGCCAGCTGCCACACTTCCTCCCTTAACATAGGCCAGCAAGAGTGGAAGAAGTTTGTTGTGAAACCATCTGGACCTAGAGATTTGCCTATGGGTAGCTCCTGAATGGCTTGATCCACTTCATCTTTCTTTATCGGTGTCATGAGAGCCTCATTCTATTCTTGGGTGATTATAGTTTGGATATTTTGGGTCACTCGCTCTATTGCTGAGGTACATTCCACATTGGGTTCTGAGAGGAGATCCTTGTAGAAATCTGTCAGCTCATGTGTTATTTTCCGATGAGTTAATAGGGTGTTTCCTTGTGAGTCATACATGTTTGAGATATGATTGATGAGGCGTCTGTGGATCATGGAATGGTGGAAGAATTTGGTGTTTTTCTCTCCCTCATTAAGCCATTTAACTCATGATTTTTGTCTCCACAAGATATCTTCCTGCTTGTGTCTTTCTTCTAGTTGCCTTTTGAGTTCATTCTCCTCCTACTGTTGAGTGATTGTATATCCCACCTGAATGATTTTTCCCTAAAGGTTCTCTAGTTTTTTTTCCAACACTTTTCTTTCCTAGAAAATGTTCCCAAAGACTTCTTTGTTCCATTTGTGCACCTGTTGTTTGAAATATTTGAGTTTTTGATGGAAGCAATACATTTTTGTGCCTTTCTGAGTTTCTGCAGTACTCCACTAGTGATGGGGTAGCTCCTAGAAATATGGATGGGAGAGCCAAAATTTCTCAAATCTGAAGGGTTTAAGCTTTGGGGTAGCAATAGTGTCAACCCATAGCTGAACCGGCTAGTGGTTTGAGCTTTCTTTTGAGACGATGTTGGACTCCTCTAGGGGGCCCTCCAAAAGGAGAGTTTCTGAGATGAGGAAGCGATCAAGCCTGCAAGCTATTTGTTGGTAACCCGATATTTTGTTGGTCCAGGTGTAGGTTCCATTTCTATTCTCAATATCTACCAATCTGAGGTTTTCTATGAGTTCCTGGAATTTTGCATTGTCCTAATCTAGGCGCTTTTCCCCCCCTTGTTTCTCCTTTAGCGTGAGAATCATGTTGAATTCACCCCCTATTATCCATCACTTTCCTTCTGCTAAAGAACCTAGGTAAGCTAGGCTCTGATGAAAGAGGTGTTTTTCTTCGTTGTTTTGCGGTCCATAGGCATTTGTGATCATTCCCTCCTTGTCCGAACCAATGGCTCTGTAGTGTGCTATGATGGTGCATGGGGTGGACAGGCCTTAATCAAGGATGACTGTTGCAGGATTCCATAGGATGGATAGGCCTCCTAAAGCCCCTTTGGAGTCCATTTGATAGGATTCGCAGTTGCACCAACATCTTTTGATGATATCTTTTGCAGTTTTCCCTGCACATTTTGTCTCTTGTATCAAGAATATATCAGGGTCTTCCATTTTGATGCAGTTTTGAAGAATCCTTTGTTTGGATATTCCATTTAGGACTCTAATATTCTAGGTGAGGATATTCATAGTTAAAAATTTGGTGGGTGGGAAAAGGATCTCTCCAAGAGCCTTTAGATTTGTCCCAAGTTGATCATGTAATTTCCCGTCTCCTTTATTAGCTGATGAGCTGGCTTTCTGCCTCTTCGTTTGTTGTCTTTAGGGTGTTTTATTGGATCTTGGTTTGGGTCTGTGCTGATCCCCAACCTAGATGTAGCCCCTGCTGATGAGTTCAGAAATACTTTGTGAAATTTCCTGAGTTGGTCCTCTGGTAAGGTTTGGAGATCCTTCATGTTGAGTGATTCCTCTATCCTATCTAGGTTGATTTCTTCTAGGTCCTACTCATCCATTACCATGACTACGTCTTCCTCTCTTTCTGGTTCTTTCCCTGAAACTGGGTGAGTTTGTGGATCTGCTTGGTTTGTTGGGGTTTGATGCTCTTGTGCTATTTGATCTCACTTGTGCTTGTTGGGTTCTTTCCCTGCAGTCTTGTGGGGGTTTTCCACCTCTTCTGGCTCTGGGAGGCGGTTAAGGGCTTAAAATGAGTTATTATTTGGGTTCTTTCTTTCATTGTTGGTTGTGGGATTATTCTGTGCTTGTCTCCTTCAGTTTTGAACCTGAGTAAATCCTTCCTTTTGTTTCTCTTAAGCTTCCCTTTTGTGGGGGGGCATTGAGAGGGAAGTCTTTGAAAAGGTGTCCATGTTCATGGAATTTTCGACATCTGAAAGGGATGTGTTCATAGTATATGGTTTGGGCCCATTCCTCACCTTGGTATTCTAAAGTAACTGTGCCTGGAAGAGATTTGGAGATGTTCATGTAGACACATATCCTAGCATAAGAGGTGTATTTTCTTTGTTTAGTAGCTTCGTAAGATTTTACATATTTACCCAGGGTATTGCCTATGCCTAGTAAAATTTCCTCTAACTAGAACTCTTGGGGTAGGGAGTAGAGGCGAATCCATACCGGTGCATATGCATAGTTTTCCTTTTCTAGGAAGAAGTGGTTTGTCTAGAAATGTAGGTAGAGGCCAGCCGAGTTGTAGAAATATGGCCCCCCTTCAAAGATCGTGTCCTTGTCCTCCAGGTTATAGAATATTATTGTAAAAAAACCTTTGGAGCTCAGTTGAAGCTCATAGTCTCCCTTGGGGTTCCACCATGCCTTGATCCAACAAGCTAGGTCCTTTTCTGAGGGCCAGAGACCTAGAAATTTTCCTATGAGGGCATGGTCTCGAATGAACTTCATATGCTCCCCTATCCTAGTGGTTTTGATGACGTACCTGGGCACAACCAAGGCTTGGGGGATACATTTTTCTGGTGTCCAGACCCGAGATGCTTTTGGATGCGAGGAATCAATATCTGTGTTTGATTCCTTTCTTATATCCATCTCTTCCTGCATATCTTGATATCGTAAGTGCAATGGCAGTTCAAAAGAAGGTCATCACGCTCACGAGTTCTCCGGATCATTGGCAGCGACGTTTTGATAGGAGGGGGATTTTGCCTCCCCTTTTGTTCCCATTCTTCTGAGTCGGTCAATGCTACAGGGTTGGGGCGGTCAATGTGTACCTAGGGATTTAGAGAAGGTCTAGGAAGGTGGAAGTCGGGAGCATGAATAAACCCTAAATTTGCAGAGCCGACATTGTTCCTTCAGCTATAAAAATAAATAAAAATACAGATTTTGTCCTTGATTTGTTATTTAGATTCTAAATTTATGGATATTTTCTCCTTGAATTATGGAGAGAGGGAAACTATATACATTCATTGTGTAAGCATTGTGGAAGAGGCACCTTTTAGGCCCCCTGGAGAGAGAGATTTCATGGTGAGGAATGTAGTCCTTCTAGTGTCTGAAGAAATGTCACTTATGTGAGAGCCTTAAATTATTTGTGTAAGAGAAGGCTGCTACAGGTTTTCAACCCTATATGGAGCATGTGCCACATTTTGTGAGAAGTTTTCATCCCTTTCTAAAGGAAGGATAATAAATCGATTGGTATTCCAAGCGAATCTGAATATGTAGCTAGAAGAGTTTGGTGAACTTCATTAACACATGGATGTCAAATTATATGTGTGAGTTTTGATTGCATTGTTAAGTCATATATATTGTTACACTACCCATTAATTGGGTCATATTACATTAGTATTGTTATTTTATTTATATCGTCTTGGGTCCAATAGTTGCAATTGTACCTCCTAGTCTCCTATATATACCAAGGAGACCTTTTCATTTGGAATCATCTTGTATTTGTGAATTCACATGATGCATAAGAAGGTTTTTCCATAGAAGAGGCTTATTATTTGAAATTATCTCTTTTTCAAGGATTTGAGTACTTATTATAAGGTTTTTATGCTATTTTTATATTTGGTTCGTAACATTTGGTATGAGAGCTAAGCAATCCTCGGGACTGATTTCTTTAAAATAAGTCTTCTTGGAATTTTCTCTTCAATTTTTTTTCTAGAAGTTTTCACGATATGAAATTTATATGGTGTAGAGAAGACATATAGATTTAATGTGGGTCCAATTTTCATATCTTAGTTCGTTATATGTTTTTAGATACATTCTATTCAAGTTAGGGTTTTTGACTAGTCCTGAAACTAGCCTGAAACATGTCTTGTTGGAAGTTTCTATCCCAATGTTTTTCAGATTAGTTTCAGGTTTTGAAATTTTTATAGTATGAAGGTGGAATAATGAAGTAGAGTTTTTAAAAATTTAATCCCTTGATTCTCTGTACTCTAAAATATATTCTCTTAGAAATTTAGGGTTTTTGGCTCGTCCAAATTTTAGTATAAAACACGTGTTCTTGGGAAAATTGTTATATCTGAAGCTACAAACATCCAAATTGAGTAAGACATGTTCCATTGGTTATTTATGGAAGTAGTTTTTACTGGTGAAAAATTCAAGTTCTGAAGTGAATACAATGACACGTGGTAAGAAATACAAGTTCTCTCTCCTGAAAGGGAAACAAATCAGCATATGTTGGGAAAGTTATCATAAAATTTGCTTGGAGAATCCAATCTTGGTCTAATATGTGGTGTTGGAAAGAAGACACATCAAGATATCTAAATCCAAAATTTTAGACTGATAAGGGCTGAAATTATAGAGCTACAACATAAGAAAGGTCGTCTAATAGAACAATCTCCAAATCAGGGCCTTAAAAGTTGCGTTTTGTTTTTGGAAATTTGCATATATTTTGACTAGAAGATGCAATTGGGGTGATTCAAAAAGTGGAATAAAGTGGGATAAAAGGAGTATCACATAAAATTTGGAGAATATTGGGGTTCTTTAGGTACAGAAATATTCTGGCGTCTCTAAATGTAGGATTTGTCGTTACTTGTTAGCGCCACAACCCAGGGACAATGTGGTTCTTCCACGTACCTAGAGTATATCGGAAGGACCCTTTCAAAATGTTGTGCATTAGACAAAAATAATATGGATTTGAGCTCCCACTTACCTAGCGTATATGAGGAGACTCCCTATAATATTGAGACCAACCGAGTAAACCATTTGGCCATCTTTTTGTTATAGTACACCAAGAAAAACACTCGTGGATATCACTCTCTAGTATGGATAAGGGCATGGTCAAGCCTCCTTAGTTATTTCCCTGAGATATTGGCTCGAGTACTATTTTTGGACCTCGCACATATATTAGAGAGCTATAGGACCTTACTCTCCCTTATCAATGAGGACCTCTGCCTAAGCCAATTAGGAATTCCTACCTTGTAGTGATACTTGTCCAACATGCCACCAAAAAAGGGAACTTCTACACCAAATAATCCCTCATAAATTCCTACTTGGAATCTCGATAAAGGTGAAGAAACATGCAAGGACACATATGATTTACAAAAGAAGGTAGTAACAAAATATGTACTACAAAGGATGATAGATTCAACTGAAGATAAGCTAGAAGCAATGATGGATACTAAGATGGATGGCTTAAAAGGGGAGATCATGTACGGGTTGAAAACATTTCTAATAGAGAGGCCACCTGAAAGTGACAATGTATCCCATAAAATTCATGACGAGGACACAAGGAATATGAATCAATACTGCAGAAACTCCATCTTTGGATTGAAGACCAACCACTTTCCTAAGATCGATATGAGGAAGTTTGATGGCAAGGATCCAATCACATGGATACTCCAGATGGAGAAGTTCTTTGATATACATGATGTGCCACACACACAAAAGGTACAAATTTAGTCCTTATATTTATAATCTAATCAATTATTGTGGTATCGATGGCTTTGTTCTCGCAAATCACTTTCACTTGGACAATTTTCATGGAAGAAATGATAGCACACTATGAGGATACAAGGAGAAATACTTTCTTCAGCCAATTGATAAATCTCAAGAAAAAGGATTCATTTGCAGAGCACATTGAGAATTTCGAAATATTGAATATAGAGGTAATGGATATTCTAGATGAGCACCTGATTGATGTCTTCATTGTAAATTTAAAGTATAACATTCAACATGAGGTTCAACTTTGGGAACCAAAATCATTAGAGAATATGTTCAGGGTGGCGAGAAATGTTGAAAGTAAAAAGATGTCTATGGATACTAGAAGGACCACCCCTAACATCTATCAAGAGAATAATGTCCCTTCTTCTAAACCACCTCAACCTACAAGTATGACACCTGAACAATTGGAGGAAAGAAAATAAAAAGGTTTATCCTTTAATTGTGACAAAAAGTATAGTAAGGGACATAAATGTGGCGAGAAGAAATTATTCTACATAGATTGTGAAGAGGAATAAGAACAAGAACAAGAACAAAAACCATCTCAAGATGAGGATGTAGAAGATATTTCTTCTCAAGAGATGACTCCCACCATATCATGTCATGAATTGGCTAGAATTAGCACTCCTCAAACCCTCAAGATCGAAGGATATATCAAAAATAAAAAGGTATTAGTGCTACTTGATTCTTGTAGTACTCATAATTTCATTCATCGTAAATTAGCCAAAGCTCTCAATTGATTTATATATCGAGTGCTAGAGTATCAAGTAATGATTGAAAATGGAGGAACTATAAATTTCTTAGTAAAATGCCATAATATCAATATTACTATGATGGAATATGTAATTAATATTCCAATTATTTATATACCCATGGGTGGTGCTGATGTCGTACTAGGGGTCCAATAGTTACAATCATTGGGAACAATGGATTTTAATTTTCATGAATTTTTTATGAAAGTTTCATTGGAAGGAAAAGAATTTGAGTTAAGGGGTATCACAAGGAAACCCAATAAGGTGGTGAGCTCTAATGGCATGACAAAATTGTTGAAAAAGAGGCATCACAGTGTAATTGTACAACTATGCTCACTATATGTTCAAACATCTAAGACATTTATTCCTCTATATCTCCAAGGGATCATTGATCATCATTCCAAAGTATTTGAAGATATTCCCATAGGTATTCCACCCACTTGTGATCATGATCATTCTATTCACTTAATTCCTAGGAGTGTTCCTCCTAACATCAGGCCTTACATATACCCTTATGCCATGAAGAGTGAAATTGAGTGGATGGTTGAAGAAGTGTTAGAGGCTGAAATTATTATACCTAGACAAAGTTATTACTCTGAACTAATGGTAATGGTACTCAAGAAAGAGGGCTCATAGTGTATGTGTCTATATTATAGAGATATCAACAAGATCAAAGATAAGTTTCCCATTCCAGTCATTTATGAATTGTTAGATGAACTACATGGAGCAATCTACTTCACATAGTTGGATCTCCATTCAGGGTACCATAAGATTAGAATGAACTAAGAAGATATCCCAAAAACAACATTCATAACTCATGAAGGCCATTATGAATTTTTGCTCATGCCTTTTGTCCTTGTGAATTCCCCTTCCACATTCCAAGGGTTGATGAATTCCATTTTCAATCCCTTCCTTCAAAAATGTCTGTTAGTATTTTTTGATGATATACTAATCTATAGAAATTCTTGGGAAGATCATATTCAACATGTTGACAAGGTGCTACAACTACTAAAGGAGAAACAACTATATGCCAAACCGTCCAAATGTTTCTTTGGGGTGAAGGAGGTAGATTATTTGGGTCATATTGTATCTCATGAAGGTGTAAAGGTATGATGGACTGGCTAATTCCCAAAACATTGAATAATCTTAAAGGATTTTTGGTTTTGACAGGTTACTACCATAAGTTTGTTCGAAACTATGGAAGAATAGAAGAACCTTTAATTGTATTAACTAAGAAGGATTCATTTTCATGGAATATAGAGACAAATAAAGCTTTTGAATAACTTAAAGAGGAAATGTGCAAATCTCTTGTCTTGACCATGTACCAGACTTCACAATTTTTTTTATTGTGGAATGTGATGCCTCGGGAAATGACATTGGTGTTGTTCTAATGCAATAAGGAAGGCCCCTTGCTTTTGAAATTCATCCACTCAAGGGAAAGGAATTACACAAACCCATTTATGAGAGGCAAATGATGGAAATACTAAATTCATTGAAGAAATAGTGCCCTTACCTAATAGGTAGTCACTTCAAGGTCAAAATAGATCTTGACAGTCTTAAACACTTATTGGAACAAATACTATCTTCAAAAGAGAAAAAAATATGGGTGACCAAGATGTTGGGCTATGACTTTGAAATCATCTACAAAATAGGGAAGAAAAATATTGTGGCAGATGCACTCTCAATAAAGGATGAATATGTTGAGGCATTTATCTATGATATCTTTATCGTTTAACCTGATTGGATAAAAGAAGCAAGGGATGAATGGAAGAATGACAAATAAGTGTGGACTCTCATTCAAAGGTTGCAACAAGATTTCAGTGCATCCAATACATTTACATGGAAAAATGATTCACTATGGTACAAAGATCACTTATATTTATGCAATAACTCCCAACTCAAACAAAATGTACTTTTGGAATTGCAAACCTCTATGGTAGGAGGGCACTCATGATTTTTGAAAAACTATCACAAGGTCAAGAGGGAATGTTTTTGGGATGGCCTTAAAAATGATGTTCAAAGGTTTGTGGAAGAATGTTTGGTTTTCCAACAAAATAAGGTGGGAAAAATTAAGACCCTAAGTCTTTTACAACCATTAGCTATTCCAAGTCAGCCCTAGGAGGAGGTTTCCATATATTTCATCACAGTGTTACCAAAGTCTGAAGGAAAGGGTTTCATCATGGTGATTGTTGATAGAATTACTAAGTACGCACACTTTTGTGTACTCTATCATCCTTTCAAAGCCATTACAATTTCTATTGCATTCATGGAGATAATTCAAAAGCTACATGGAAGCCCAAAGATTATTGTAAGTGACATAGATCCCATCTTCACTAGACATTTTTGGAAACATATATTTTCTTGTTTGGGTACTCAATTGGCTCATATCTCATCTTATAATCCTCAATATGATGGAAAAACTAAGATAGCGAACAAATGTCTGGAAGGCTACCTTCATTGCTTTGTCTCTTATAAACAAACACAATGGTTCAAGTGGTTTGTTAAGCCCTAATGTTGTCTCATTACCCCTTAATTGGGGAATATTGTATTAGTAATGTTATTTTATTTATGTCGGCTTTAGTATTGTATTAGTAATGTTATTTTATTTTATGCTCCGGCTTTAGTCCATTAGTTGTAATTATACCTCCTAGTCTCCCTATATATACCATGAGACATTTTCATTTTGAATTTCTTTGTACTTGAACATTTTATGGAAAGAGGTTGCCCCTCTAAGAGGCTGGTGCATATCTGAAATTAGTCTCTCATTTCTAAGGCGTTGGAGCTTTTCCCGAAGTTTCCATGCTATATTGATGTTTGGTTCTAACATATGGTATAAGAGCTCAAGGTCTTGGGGTTTCTACTACATCTGAGATAATTCAAGGAATTCTCCCCTATAATTTTTTCTACAACGTTTCAGAGGAAACAACTTGGAGGATATTTAGTAGATTTATCAGGGTATGTTGGTTTAAAAATTCATCTCCGAGGCCTTATAATTTAGGAGATACACCAGAGCAAGATAGGGTTCTGAATCATCTTGAAATCAACATTGGCAATTTCGCCATAAATTCTTTTTTGTAACGTTTGAGACACTGAACTACAAAGGCCATTTACAGAAATTAGTAGCATATCTGTGGTAAAAATTCTCAAAATTTTGGGTCATCTTAAATTGTAGATACACCTTGTAAGATAGGGTATCTGACAAATCCTATTGACTAAGCCCTGCTAAAGGTGTTCCCTGTAAAACAAGCATAACTTCTCGCTGGATACTCCAAATTGTGAGGGACTAGTTGCATTGGATCATGGACGTCAGAGTATTTTAAAAAGAGTTTCTAATTTGATATCAATTATTTCAAAGTGAGTATTCCCATACAAGAAATCTCCGAAAGGAAAAAAAATCGTAAGTTGTAGTGAAGTTACCTATAAATTCCAATTTGGCACATCCAATTTTGATCGCACCTGTGGAATTGCAGAGAAAGAAATATGGGAGAACTACTCTAAAAATAAAGTTTCATACCCGTATACTTCCAAACTTGGAGATAGAACATAATGTGCCATGTCTTAGTAACCACCTCAAAATCAAGACTCAAAGTGATATTTGACCAACATGCAACCAAAAAAGGAAACTTCTACACCCAAATAATCCTCCAATTGGACTCTTGATGAAGGTGAAGAAATACAGGGACATAAATGATTTACAAAAGAAGGCAGAAACAAAAGATGAACCATGATGATGGAGATCCAATGGAAGCTGTTGGATACCAAGACATTCTTCAATGGAAGATAAAATCATGGAAGTAATGAAAATTTGTAACAGAGAAGACACCCAAAAGTGAAAATGCATCCCATGAAATTCATGATGAGGACACAAATGGAAGGTGAATCAAGAATGAAGAAAATCCAAATTTGGTTTGAATTATTCAACCAGCTCCCAGTAAGATTGATATGAGGAAGTTTGATGGAAAGGACCAATCACATGGATACTTCGGGACAGAGTACTTTGATCTCTCCATAATGTTACATAATAATGTGCTGTACTAATTGCTTCTTTATATCTAGAACCCAATCAATTTGTTTGTAGATGGTTTTGTTCCGCAAATTCACGGCCACACTTGGACAATTTCTAAAGAAGAATATACACACCTATGAGGACATACAAGGAGAAAATGATTCTCTTTGTTTCACTGATGTTCCCCAAGCAAAAGGGTTCTATTATCAAGCACATTGAGAACTTTCAAAGATTGAATATAAAGGTAACTGAAGGTCTGTAAGAGAATTTGATTGATGTGTTCATAGGAACTTTGAAGGACAAGATTCAACATGAGGTTCGGGCTTTGGGAACCCAAATATTGGAGAATGCATTTAAGGTGGTAAGAAATGTTGAAAATAAAAATATGGTTATGGTCAGGAAGGAACTATCCTAACATCTATAGAGGAGAACAATGTTCCTTCTCCTAAAACACCTCAACCTACAAGTTGACACCTCAACAATTGAGGAAAGAAAAGCAAAAAGGTTTATGCTTTAATTAAGACATGTGCTAGCAAGTATGGGGACATATAAGTGTGGTGAGAGTAGAGAAACTATTACATAGATTGTGAAGAGGAAGAAGAACAAGAACAAGAACCATCTCAAGAGAAAAACGAAGAAATGTCATCTCAAGAGTTGACTCCCAATGATATTGTGTAATGCATTGATGGAATTAGCACTCCTCAAACCCCTCAAGATTGAAGGACATACCAAAAAGAAAAAGGTAATAGTCCTAATTGATTCCTCGAAGTACTCACACTCTCATTCATGATAAATTAGCCAAAGATCTCAATCAATTGTTTTGCATATCCAAAGACCAGAAGTTCCAAGTAATGATTGTATATGGAGTAACTACTGTAATTGCCTAGAAAATGCAATAAGATCAATCTTACTCAGAATATGTAATGAATAGTCCAATGATTGTATACCCATGGGTGGTGCGAGCGTTGTACCATAGGAATTTAATGGTTACAACCACAGAATGTATGGCTTTTAATTTTCAAGAACTTTTCATGAAATTTTAATTGAAGGAAATAAATTGAGCTAAGAGGTACTGCTGTGGAAGCCCGTAAGGTGTGATAAGATTCAATCCATACGACATAGCAAAATTATTGAAAAGGGGCATCAAGGCATTATTAAAAAACTATACCACTAGATGTTCAAAACATCTAAGACATCTATTCATCAAGATATCCAAAGAATCATTGATACATTCCAAAGTATTTGAATATATTCCCAAAGGTCTCCCTCCCAGCTTGAAATCATGATCAGCAAATTCACCTAATTCCTGGGAAACTCCCAACATCAGGCCACAGACACCCTGTCTTAAGAGCGAAATCTGAAACATGGTTGAAGAAATGTTAGGAGGTCACATTATTATACCTAGCCAAATTTTTTTTTACTTTGCACCAACAATGGTATTCAAGAAGATAGCTCATGGAGTATATGTCCAGATTATAGAGAGCTCAACAAGATCACTATTAAAGATAAGTTTCCCATCTCATGGATTGATGAATTGTTAGATGAACTACATGAGCAATCTATTTCACAAAATTAACCCCCTGCCTGTGGTATCATCAAATGATCAAAATAATGAAGGAAGAATATATCCCAAAACAACATTCCATGAAGGCTATTATGAATTTTGGTCATGCCTTTTGGCTCACAAATGCACCTTCCACATTCAAGGTTGATGAATTCCATTTCAAGCCCTCCCTTCGAAAATTTCGTGTTAGTATTTTGATGATATACTAATTATAGAAAGTCTTGGGAGGATCATCAAAACATGTTGACAGCAACTACTAAAGGAGCAATTAACTATATGCCAAACCATCCGTTTCCTTTGGCAAAGGAGGTAGGAGATTAATATATTGTATTCCACAGGCCAAGGTGGTGACACTACATCAGATTACGCGATGACCCGGGTCATTCCCAAAAACATTAGTAGAGGATTTTTGGTTTGAGCAGTTACTACCAAGTTTGTTCTAACTTAGAAAGAAATCATGACCTTTGAATAGACACTAACTAAGAAGGAGATTTTCATGGATCCAGAGGTTCAAATCTTGAACAACTTAAAGAGGTGATAAAATATCCTGTCTGACTAATTCGTGACTTCACAAAACATTATTGTGGTTTTACGCACCAAGGAAAGAAATTCATAACCCGAATGCAAAGGCCCCTGGTTTTTTAAAGTTGACCACTCAAGGGAAAGGACTGCCACAAACCCATTTATGAGAAGGAAATGACAGCAATACTACATGTGATTGAAGAAATGGAATCCTTATCTAATAGGTAGGCACTCATATCAAAATGTGATCATGATAGTCTTAAATACTCTTTGGAAACGACCATTCAGAAGAACAACAAAAATCACAACCCAATATCTTGACCACTCCAAACTTAAAAAAAAAAAAAAAAAAAGGAAGCAAAATGTTGTGGTAGATGCACTCTCAAGAAAGCATGAATATGTTGAGGTCTTTTTAGGTTATTCAATCATCCAACCCATATGATAATAGTGATGACAATGGAAAATGATGAAAAATGTGGACTCTCATTCAGTTATGTTTAGGATTCCAAGGCATCAAATACATTTACATGCAAAATGATTCACTATGGTACAAAGATGAGATATGTAAGAACCTGTAAATCAAATAAAAGGTACCATACAATTGCACACTCAAAGAGAGGGAGGTGCACTCGGGATTTTTGAAACCCACCATAGAGTCAAGAAGGATTTTTTTGGGATGGCCTTTAAACTAATATTCAAAGGTTTGTAGCATGATGTTTGGTTTTAAAATGAAATAAGGTGGAAACAATTAAGACCCCAGCTCCTTTACAACCATTATCCAACCTAAGTCATCAATCGGAGAGTTCATGGATTCGCACGCTGGTTACCAAAAGTCCGGTTGAAAGACCTGCCATTATGGTGATTGTTGATATATCGACCTGGGCAGTACATACACTTTTGTGCACCTCTCATCCCTTCAAAGATAGGCACGTTGCCACTGCATTCATGGAAAGACGCTCAAAATCTACATGGCGTACTAAAGATTATTGTAAGTGAAAGAGATCCCATATTCACTGAACATTTTGGGACAGAATTATTTTCTGTTTAGGCAATTCCACCAGCTCATAGCTCATCCTATCATCCCTCAACTGGATGGACAAAACCGAGATAGTGAACAAATGAAAGGAAGTGTTATACCGCCATTCTGCCATGGGTAACCATAAACAAACACAATGGTTCAAATGGTTACTCCCTAAGCGTAATGGTGGTATAATACTCATTTCAATCAACAAAAATGACACCATTTATATAACTCTATGGATACCCACCATCACTTCTTCTAAAAGAAAAATCATGTCTGTATAAAGGAATATCACAATGAGAATCAACAATAAATTCTCCAAATCTTAAAGGGGAACCTGACCATGGCATGACAATCGATGAAACAACTAGCATATCAACATCATAGTGAAGAAGTTTTGAAGTATGGAATTCGGGGTTTTTAAGACTGGCTACAACCATGCAAACATGTCCCTCTCAAGCAAAGCTACAAGATAATAAATTATCACCAAAGTACTATGGACCTTATAAGAGGTTGCAAAAGATTGGTACTATAACATACAAATGAGCCACATCATCAATGAAAGTACACCTACCTTTCCATGTTTCATGCTTAAAGAAGGTTAAGAGTAGGTGACAAGATCCCAGCTCAAACTATATTGCCAGAACTTGACGAGGAAGGAAAATCATGTTGGAGCCCGGCCATCAGCTAACACAAGAATGCCTAAGGAATAGATCCATTTCGTGAGTATCCTCATTAAATGGAGGAAACCACCGCAATTAAGATTCCACTTGGGAAGATGGATCTCTTTATACAGTAAGCATCCAAAGTTACTCAAGCGCTGTAGACAACACTTGTCTCAAGGGGAGGGGCAGTTAAGCCCTAATGTTGGCCCACACCCCTTAATTGGGGCATATTATATTAGTAATGTTATTTTATTTATGTCAAGTTTCAGCCATTAGTTGTAATTATAAATCCTAGTATCCTGTGTATATATATACCAAGGAGACATTTTCATTTTGAATCATCTTAAATGTTGAACATGTTCAAGTAAAAGGAGGTTGTCCCCTCAAGAGGCTTATTATCTGAAATTATCTGCTTCCTGCTACGTTGAGAACTCTTCCTGTTTTTCCATATATTGATGTTTGGTTCTTAACATGGTTACCCTTTGCATATAATGGTGGTATAACAATTCATTTCATACCACAACAAAAATGACACCATTCATGGTGCTTTATGGATATCACCCACCATCCATCACTTTTTCTAAAAAATAAAAATATAATGTCTGCGTAGTGTAAGATCACATCGAAAGCATCAAACAAAAGCTCAAATCTAAAGGACAACCTAATATATAACAAAATCTAGAAACAAATGTACAAAATCAACATCATAATGAAAGAATTTTTAGCGTAGGGATTGGGTATTTTTAAGACTACAACCATACAAACAGATGTCCCCAAGAGTCCCTCAAGAAAGCTAAGAAGGATAATAAATTATCACCGAATTACTATGGCCCTTATAAGGTGTTGCGAAATATTGGTACTATGGCATACAAATTGGAGTTTCCTGCATCTTCGCGAGTACACCCATTTTCCTGTGTGTCATGCTTAAAGAAGGTTATAGGTGACAAGATCCTAGTTCAAACTATATTTCCAGAACTTGATGAGGAAGGAAAAATCATATTGGATCTTGAAGCTATCACTGATACAAGAATTTTCCATTTGAGGAATAGATCAATTTCAGAGTATCTCATTAAGTGGAAGAAACTACCTACTGAAGGTTCCACGTGGGAAGATGAGTCTTTTATACAAAAGAATCTAGAACTAATCAAGCATTGAGGAAAAAAATTGTCTGAAGGGGAGGGGCATGTTAAGCCCTAAATCATGGCACATTAGCCCTTAATTGGGGCATATTACATTAGTATTGTTATTTTATTTATGTCGGCTTGGGTATATTAGTTGTAATTGTACCTCCTATTCTCTTATATATACCAAGCAAACATTTTCATTTGGAATCATCTTGTATTTGTTAATTCATATGATGTGTAAGGAGGTTACCCCTTTAAATAGGCTTGTTATATGAAATTATCTCTTTTTCAAGGAGTTGAATACTTATTCTGAGGTTTTTATGCTATTTTGATATTTGGTTCTTAACATGCATTCTCACTTGATTAAGTAGATATTTAATTGCACATATGCACCTAATTATGAAATTTTTTTCATGTTCATATGCATTATTTAGAAATTATTTGCTTGTGTTCACATGCAATTAATTGTTTGTAAAAGGTCCTCATCATAGAATTTTTGTAGAGAAAGATATCACAGAAATTCTCGAATTAGTGAAGCCCAAAAGGTGGTGAATGGTCAAATTATAAAGATCTCATTTATTCCCCATCCATGTCCCACTATTTAACCTCCTAAAAATACCTCTCCATCCTCTCCAACCCTCGAAATCGATAGGTTAAATCAAGTTGAAATTGTGGAGTTCCAACTTAAAGGTCTCTACTACAACTGTGATGAGAAATATTTTCCCAAACATAAATTTAATGAAAAGAAACTCTTTATGTCCATTTCAGAGGAAATTTCTAATGATGAAGTTGAATTTATACATTTGACCACTCTTCATCCACATGTTGAAGAAATCCCCCCATCTACTCCGTGGGGTGTTGAACCACAAATCTCCCTACATGCCTTGACTAGTATTTCTTCTCCAAGAACCCTCAAATGTTTTGTCTACATCAAACATTGCAAAGTGATTTTACGAATTGACAATGACATCACCCACAACTTAATTCATCAACATGTATCCCAAGAATCATGCTTCTACATCCATGCTGTAAAAAATTCCAAAGCATGATTGCTAATTGATGTTTTATGAAATGTGGTGGTCGTTGTGAAAATGTGAGGCTTCAAATGGGTGATTATTCCAAAACCCACATGTTTTCTATTGAAATGGGTGGTTGTGAGATTGTCTTGGGTGATGAGTGTTTATGAAAATTAGGTCCCATAATAATGTATTTTTGTGATTTATACATGATTTTCCAATAAGAGGGGCCTAGATACACTATCAAATGAATTATCACTGTCTCTCCAAACATCATCATATCCCACCAAATGGAAATGCTTCTTAAAAAGGGGAATTCAGAAAGTGTGTCCCAATTCCATTTCATTCATGTCTTTGAGACACATTTTCAATCCATTAATCTTGACATGTATTTAGTATTGGTCAAACACCAATATATCATTTAACCTCACCAAGGACTACCACCCTCTCAAAGGGATCATGATCATTCTATTCTACTCATACCAATTATCCTCCCACCTAATCTACACTCATATTGCCATCCATTTTCCCAAAATATGAAATATAAAAGATAGCTCTTGATTTGTTAGATGATGGTGTCATCCGCCCTAGAACCATACATTATTCTTCACCAATTGTCATGGTTCTCAAGAAAAAAGGCACTTGGTGAATGTGTCCTAATTTCCAAGCTATCAACAAACTCATAGTGAAAGATAATTTTCCCACTCCATCCATTGATGACCTTTTGGATGAGCTCAAGGGTGCTCAATTATTCACCAAAATAAATCTCCACCCGCACTATCACCAAATTCACATGAAGCAAGTGGATATTCCTAAAATTGTTTTTCACAATTGTTAATGCCATTATGAGTTCTTCATGATGCCCTTTTTCCTTTGCAATGCACCTTCCACCTTCCAAAGTCCCACGATAAAAATATTTCAACCCTTTGTTTGTCATATTTTCCTTGTATTTTTTTTGACATGTTGATCTATAGTAAAACTTGGCAAGCCCATGTCAACCATGTGGATTAGGTCTTACAACTACTTGTTAATCATCAACTCTTTCTCAATATGTCCAAATATGCCTTTGGTGTATTTAAGTGGAATATTTGGGCCATATTATTAGTCATGATGGTGTGCATGTGGATATGGATAAAATTTAAGCATTGAAGGATTTCCCTTGACCCCAAACTCTTACAATTTTAGAAGGATTTACTGCTCCCATTGGTTATTACAAAAAGTTGAAAAAAAATACTTTTAGATGGATGGCGCTTCCCAACAAGTCTTCCAATACTTGAAGAATGATATGTATACATCCTTGGTACTTTCTCTTCTTGGATTCACTAATACCTTTGTCTTGTAATGTGATTCCTCAAGTAAAGGAATCAGATTAGTGCTCATGCAAGAGGGATGAACATTGGATTTTACTAGCAAACAACTATGCGAGAGGCACTTGTGAAAATGAACTTATGAAAAGGAGATGATGGATATATTACATATTGTGGATATATGGAATCCATACCTACTCAAGCAACATTTCTAGATTAAAACCAATCATTGTAACCTAAAATACATCCTAGAAAAAAATATTTCTCCCCCCAAGCAACCAAAATGGGTCACCAAAATGTTGGTATATGACTATGAGATAATTTATAAGAATGGAAAGGAGAATGTGGTAGTATATTCTCTATCTCGGAAGCATGAAGAGGAACAATCCCTCTTTTCACTCTCCTTCATAGTAGTAGACTAGAAGAATGGTGTTTGCAATGAATAGTTAAAAAATACCAAGATTTCTAGCATGATCCAAAAAATTCAAATGGAACACCATGCATATCAAGGATACACTTGGAAAAATTAAGAGATTTTGTATAAAGGGAATATTTATTTGAACAAGAAATTAAAATGTAAATTGCATGTGTTATATGAACTATGTTCCTCTCTCAAAGCCATCCATTTAGGATTTCATAAAACATATGAAAGGATAACGTTCATTTTTTGTGGAAGGAATGAAGAAGGACATATACACCTTTGTGGAAGAATGTGACATTTTCCAATGAATAGTGAAACCTTTACCCATTCCACTAGTTATATGGAATTCATTGTGGGGTTACCAAAATATGGAAATAAATCTATCATCATGGTTAAGGTTGATCACTTTTCCAAATATGATCATGTTGGTGCTCTATAAAACCCATTTAAAGCCTCTATGTTCAACCAAGTAATTATGGATAAAATCTTTAAAATTCATGGTATTCCACAATCTATTCTAACTGTGACCCTACTTTCACTAGTTATTTATATCAAGAGTTTTTTTGTCTCTAGGGCACTCAATTGAATATTAACACAACATAACACCTCCAAACTAATGGTCAGACTTAAGCTGTCAACGAGTGCTTCGAATCATATTTTAGATTCTTTACTTTAGATTGACAATCCCAATGGGTTTAGTGGTTACCTCTTGAAGAATGGTGGTATAATAAAACTTATGATCATGCCACTCAAATGACTCCCTTTGAGGCTATCTATGGTCAAAATCCCCCATCAATACTATCAAACTTACCAAGAGTATTTAAGGTGTAGGAGGTAAATAAAATCCTCACATCTCGAGATGAAATTCTCCTCGATCTCAAGGATAATATGGCAATGTCTCATAATATGATGGATAAATATCATTATCATAATTTAGAATGTCATTTTAAAGAATGGGATCAAGTGTTCCTTCATCTACAAACTTATAACTAGACCTCTCTCAAAGATAACCATCACTAGAGGCTTACTCCCAAGTTTTATGGAACCTATAAGGTCCTCAAATGTATTGAACGAATGAATTACAAATTGGAGCTTCCTARACACTCTAAAATTCATCCAATCTTTCATGTCTCCTACTTAAAGAAAGTGGTCGGATTGAATTTCCATATTCAAACTAGCCTTCAAAAATTGGATGAAGAAGGTTCTATTTGGTTGTAGCCCGAGGGTGTCCTAAAAAAATAGAGTTTCATATCCACCGAAACACTATATAGGAGGCCCTAATACAATGGAAGAATACATCAACTGAGGATGATACATGGGAACTAACAAAGATCCTTCATCAATTTGCTCATCTCTAGCCTTAAGGAAAATGATACTTTATAAGGGGAAGGAAATGTTAGGGTATTACCTTAAAACCCTTAAGTACATAGATAGGTTGTTATATATCGAGTCCATATCTAGTAAATAAGTCTGATATAGTAAATATAGTGTGAAAAAATAATTGTAAGAAGGCTTACTAGAAGGTTCCACCTACTAGAAAGTCCCTTCTCTAGAAAGTTCCTAACAATTATATAGAGCTATATAAATAAGTAGAAGCAATGTAATGAGATGTATTGTGAAGCTTATTGTAATTGGAGCTCTAATTAACAAGGGGTTGACACCTCAAAGGGGAAAGTGAAAATTCCTTTCATTAATAAAGGTATTTCTATTTGTGGTATTCTATTTCTCTACAATTACCTATTGTTGTTATCATCTATCATTGTTTCTCCAAATATAGGTATAATCCATTATTTCTTCTCTAAATATTTTATTTTTATAATAAAGAACATTATAGAACCAATCATCATTATTTTTTATTAACCAAAATTATTAATGGTGAGATACATGATACCAAGAATGTACACACATATAAAAAGGAAAAAATCTTACTTTTTAGTCTAGTAGAATGAAAATTTCATTTTTGCATGTGTCTAAAAACACTAAAACGTAAGTAGACCATAGTATATCAAAAGAAAAGGATGCATATCATGTTACCCCCTCACATCTATGGGTAAATAGAGGATATTTTTTCTCCATGATCCATAGTGCAAACAATAGTTCCAATTATGACATTCTAGATTCTCCATGGACAATTTCTCATGGATGCCTTGAAATCTATGCTCAACTCATTCACATCAAGTGATATGGTTCACAATAGTTATGGGGTACCATGTTATGATACTTCATATTTAGTGATAATTTTTATTGTTTTGGAAATTAAAATAATGATCATGGGTTGAACTGGATTATGAATCATGATGCTTTGAATTTACACATTTTTCCTTCTTTCACCTTGGTGGTCATCATCATTCCCTAGTCAAGTGTTGTCACTCTTGGGAAAATTATACTATTGGGGGGCCTTGATAGGTTAACGTGTCCATATCCCAATCCATACATAACACACTCCATATATCACATATCCATTATCCTATATTTATTTTTTTTTGTCATATTTCACCCATAATGGTTCATGCCTCATAATCCCATCATAAGAAGGAGCTAGAATGCTCGAGGTTGATGCAAATTGATAAAATATATATATATATATATATGTAGAAAGAGAAAATTATATAATTCAAAACGAAAAATAAAGGGAAAATATAAATAAAATAAAAGTCTAAAAAACCAACAAATAAAGAGAAGGATGAGCTATACCCCCTCATCGAGAGGCCATCACCACAAGTCCTATGCAATGAATGCATACATAACAAAAGGACTTATAAAATGAAAATAAAAATCCAAAAAAAGGTTGAATCAATAAAGAAAAATGAAAATATGGGTTTGGAAAGACATAGTGTTGAGGAAATGGTAACTCATTGCCTAAACGCTCCCTCATATAAAGACACTCGTGAGGATGACTATCATATGTAACATTTCATGACTATGTCACCACCCATGAAGTAAACCCTAAACCATACCATAGGTTAGTACACATACTCCTTGATGGGTTTCTTGGGACATGCTTCATATCTTGGGTACTAGAACTCCTAATAGGGGGTAGTAATTATTACCCCATTAAACTTGGAAAATTGTATATCTTTGTAAGATAGTGTGAAGGTTTAAGAGGATACTTAAAGTGATCTATCTAGTGGATTTTTCATTAAAATGTATCACTTTATATGTTGTATTTGAATTGTGTACATGCCTCCACTTTTGATGGTGCATTGGACTACATGATCCCTTCCTTGGATGATGTATTTCACAAGGAGACCCAAATGATTGTTGCCTTGGTAATTTGGAGAATTTTGAGGGGCTACTATCACACTTGATGGAGACTATCCCACCACTTGAGAAAGTTCATTCCATAGTTTTGGGAGGAAATTGATCTTTATGATGACATGAATCCCTTGATGAGACACCCTAGAACCTATAGGGTATGTGTTGGAATAGTGAGAGGGGGGGTGAATCAGTATTACCCTTTTTTCAACAATTAGAAATTACTTTATATTTTATTAATTACCACAATATATCAACAATGGACTTGTATGTAAAATCAATTCTATAAATATAATTAACAAGAATTAAAAGGTTTTTATAAAGAATAGTGAAAGACACCAATCCTTTTTAGAGCACCAACTCTAGGATACACAAATCCCCTTCTTCAGGGCACCAACCCTAGAAAGAACCAACTCCATTGTATTTAGGGCACCATCCCTAGGAAGAACCAAGTCCATTATATTTAGGGCACCAACCCTAGGAAGCACCAACTCCCTTGTCTTTAGGTAACCAACCCTAGGAATCCCCAACTTACTTGTATTTAGGGAACCAACCCTAGGAATCCCCAACTCCCTTTTCTTTAGGGAACCAACCCTAGGAAGAACCAACTCCATTATCTAGTAAAGGATATGAATCCTTCCTTTCTCCTCCCTTCCACCCTCACTACATCAGTATCATCAGTTCCTTTTCTTGGACTCTGCTTATGTTTTGATATTAACTACATGGACACATATTCTTCATCGTTATTTCTTTCTTATATAGTCTTCCAACTGGTTTGAGATATGAAGCATTGTCTCTCTTCATTTGAACCATTGCATCTCTCCATTTAAATTAGAAATAATAACATTTGTCTTTCCTTTATTGTTATTCATACATTATCATGAAAGATTTTCAATTTAATGAGAGGGATTTACATAAATAGATAACATGTATGGATCGATTCCTTTAACTCGATTCCATGTCTCTTTATTTCATTCTAAATTTAAATTGATCGAATATAAGTTTTTTTATTAGCTTTCTAATGCATTGAATGTATTGGATTACTTAAGATAAATCAGGAAAAACTCCAAGTCCTATCTGTTTCAACGTTCCTTTTAGACCGAGATAAAATTCTTACTCTGTGTGTTCAATTTTGCACAGAAACACTTCAAGAGCTATATTCCATATGACCATAGGTGGTGGCTAGGCTAATCAAAACATGTGCTTAATCATTTATCAAGATCAATGATCATGTTTTAATTTGGACATTGAGATGGACGACTATCTTTTATTTTGAAACATTGTCATTTAGGACTTACAACCTTTGCATTCATTCAATCCTCCTAAAGTAAATTTCTCTGAAGTAGATCAGATGGTCACGACTTAATCTAAAATTGAGCGGATGGTTCTCATTTACTCCGAGATTTCAGAGTTTTAATACTCTTGCTTCTACAGTTTTCCAAATCCTCCGGAGAAAATACGACTAAAGTGATTATCAACACTTCCCTATTCTAATAACCTTCACAAGTCCAAGAGCTAGGACCGTGTATTTATTAATTTAATCTATGTTCCCAGTGCCTCATCGCTTATGTGTTCATAACTCATGACCAGGGGTTGAAACCTAGTCCTCTCGTATCCGACCTTCGGACGATTTCTCCTTTACAAGAATCCAATCTTCTAAAGTTTGAACTTATAGAAGTGGTTACCTCGCATAATGGTTGATATGATGGTTAGCATGATTCCCAGAACCAAATCAATGGTCTAGCTTCAATCCTTACACTATCCTTCCTCTGGCTTAATCCAATGGCTATGAATTAATCAAACATTGAGATGGATGGCCAAAATTATTTTGGAGTTAAACCTGGACGAGGGATAAATCATCTTCCAACCTCTGAACCATAAACTTCCTATCCACATGTCATACACACATCTTTTCGGAGCTTGGAAGGGTGGTTTTCCAAACCGCTTTGGTTGACTTCCAAAATAGATTATACTCGTTCATTTGTATCTTGGATCAATGACTGTGAATGGATCATGTCCTCTTCCTTTACCCATGCTTGATCAACGATCCCGAATGAGTTCGTCCTTTGTCACTTTGGGCAGTTTTTGGTGGTAGAAACTAGTTTTCTCCGAAGGACATACTCCTAGAGTGATGTAGCTTGCTAACATCACTATTGATGTGGCACTGACTAAGTGGCTGATACCTCTCACTTAGATTTGTGACTTACGTATACCTAAAATGAAAATTGTACCTTGACACTTGTCACCATCTAAATGTACCACGTGTCCTTGTCGACGTGGTCCTATGGACTATGTTGACGTGGTCTCTCAATGTATGCACCACATGTCTTACTTTGTGACTTCGAAGCTCCGACCTTCGAGTGAACTTACATGTTCTAAACCATTTTTTTCTGAAGTGGTGAACGCCAAAGTTGATCACAATTGGACTTGCATATCCTGATACAATGGTCATCATGCATTTCCAGATCTTGATGGTCCTTATTCACTTCCAAAATTTGGGGCTTCGACCTTCGGGTAATCTTACCTATTCTTGGCTTCTTTTCTCGAGAGTTGTCAACATTGGAGTTGATTGCTGCTATGCAACCCTGATTTGATGACTATCATTGATCTTGAAGTGCTCCTTAGATCCAACGACTTACTTTTACTTCAGAATTTTAGCTTCAACTAAAATTCCTTCATGCTATTTTCCTTCAGTTGATATTATCTGAAGTGGTCAATGTTGGGTTGACCATGCGTACGTCATTTCCATGATCGATGGTCCATGACTCTTACTAGTAAATCTTGATGGTCTAGATTTAGTCTAGATATCTTGATCTAAATAATTCCTAAATATTCAACAGGAGACCGCGATTCTCCTCTTCTTTACGCAAGTTTCCTCGAGGATCCGACGGTTGGAATTCATCCAAAAAACTACATCAATAGAAAAGATTCCTCCTATATTCTTTTGGAGTTTTACTGTGAGGATTTCAATTCAGATAGTGTTTCTACAGTGCGTTCTCCCTTATCAGATTCAGTTTAATGTTCTTCTTCTCCCTATTTTACATCAATGACAATATCATACCACTGTGTCCAACAGTCTCCCCCTTTGGCATTGATGGAAACCTTTTTCTTTTTGAAATTTCTTCTCTTATCAATTTCCTCCCCCTTTGACAACAATGGTAGAGGGGATATTTCTTCACTCCCCCTAACCATGTTCCCCTTCTGATATGATTTTTATGATTTTTAATGAGGTTTTTGAGTTACTCCTAATTTTTGTCAAAGATTTTCAAAAGTACTCCTAAGCAAAAGTTTTGTGACTATGTCTACAATTTGTTCTTTGGTGTCTACATACACTATTTTAACCACTTTTTGGGTAACCTGATCTCTTAGAAAATGGTATTTAATTGGGATGTGTTTGATTTTATAATGCATTACTGGATTTTTAGATATGCGTATGGCACTAGTGTTATCACAATTAATAGTAATGGGATTATCATATTTTATTTGTAAATCTTCTAATGTTTTCTTTATCCAAAGAACTTCTGTGTAGCAGGATGCAACAAAAATGTGTTCTTCCTCTGTTGTATATAATGATGTGAATGTTTGTTTCTTACTCAGCCATGCTACCATACATTTTCATAGAAAAAATTCTCCTACACTGGTGTTTTTCCTATCATCTATACTACCGACCCAATCTACATCAGTGTATGTTATTAGATTAAAGTCTTTATCTTTTGGATACCATAATCCAAGTTCTAAGGTTCCTTTAAGATATCTGAATATTATCTTTACTACATTTAAGTGAGTTTCTTTAGGTGCATATTGGAATCTCTCCACGAGTCCTACAACATGTATGATGTCAGGTCTTGTTGTTGTTGAATAGAGCAGACTTCCAATCATTGATTTGTACATCGTTTGGTCCACTTTTGGTGAGTCGTCTTCTAGGCTTAGTTTACATCCAGTGATCATGGGAGTACTCATAGGTTTATTGTCTTTCATTTGGAATTTATTTAGCATTTCCTTGACATATTTTTCTTGGGAAAAAATATTCCATTTTCTTTTTTATTTACTTGTAAACCTAAGAAGAAGGACATTTCTCCCAGCATAGACATTTCAAATTATTCTTGAATTTTGGTTGCAAAATTTCTACTTAGTGTAGTAAGATTACTTCCAAATACGATGTAATCTACATATACCACTTTACATGAAATCATCACCATCAACCAATCATCACATAGAACCTGATTATGCTTCCTGAGACTTCTTCAATTTCTGCAATTCTTCAATTCTTGGAGTACTCTGATCCTGTAGATAATATTACTCAATGTGTTCTCTAAAACTCCTCCAATTTTCACTCCTTGAATCCTCCCCAAAAAGAGGCTATAGAAAGAATGGTAGACTTTATTCAATTCTAGTCTATTCAGGAGAGTGAACTTGCACAGAATGCCCCGTGCTCAATAATTAACATCCAATTCTGAAACTCGCACACAAGAAACTACAGTCCGTAATATTTCCAATGAAATTTTTCCCACTTTGTTTGTATTCTCGATGAAGAATTTATGACTTTTTTACCCGAAACACCTGTTTATTGACTAGCTTCAGGAATATCCATAATTAGAGTGTATATCCATAATTATAGTGAATCAAGAGCTGAAATTGTTACCAGATGTACCTTGATATGTCTTCTCAATGTCATAGCGATTTCACCATCTGAATCTTTCTAGAAAAAACGTTATAGAAAAAATGGTAAGATGACCTGAAAATAACATACCTTAGAACACATCACCAAAAGACTTCATCCTCCCTTGAAATCCGACCTTCTTTTCTTCTTGTTTCCTATGAAATTTGACTTTTATAAAATGAATGTATAATGATGTTTATTTATACCATTTATGTCACTTCCGTTTAACATTAGAGTCGACCTGACACTTTCTTATTTTGTAATTATTTTCTTTAATTATCTTCAGGGCCTACATGTACTTCCTTCTTCAATTCACTTTGTCATATTCAAAAATTCATTTCTCTTCAACCATGAGGATCCATGTGATGTGTCACATACCACTTGAAACAACATGATGTATACTATCCATCCATGGGTGTTGTATCTGCATGTGCATTTTCCTTCATGTCCAAATACCTTCATCAATCTTGCGGTCCAAAACCCATGACTAGGGTTGACATCAATGACAACAACCAATCTTCCCACAATCTCCCCCTTTGTCATTGATGGAAACACTCATGCTCCCCCTATCATCATGATCCCAATTTCTCTCCCCCTTTGACATCAATGGCAAAGGGTAGGGTGTAATCTCCCCTAGGTTTAATGGAAAAGGTAGCCTTCTTCTTTGGGATACTCCCCCTAAACATTGTGGCACTCAATAATAATTCAACCTTATTTTTGGTGGGACTTTTTATTCTTTGGAATCATTTTGTGTGGTTTCTATCTTCTCTCTCTTCTTCATTTCTTGGATGTATATGTTGTTCGGGCTTCTTGTTGAGTTGCAACCAATCTTCTGAGTTATTTTCTCTGATTTACATTTTAGGGAATCAAGCGTGGGGAGTCTATCCTTGATCACATATTTTTGCTGACACTAAGGATATTATGCTAGGCTAAACCAATAGGACTTTTTGTGCTTTTACATTTTCACTTCCAAGCTTTACGGTTCCTTTTGCAGAGTATTTTGGTAGATGATTAATCTCCAAATGCAATATTTCAACCCTTTTTCTTCAAGTTGGAAAAGTTTCTTTGATCTCACGGTCATATGAGATGAGAACCCCTTGTCTATGAACCATTCATCTTCTTCTTGCATTCTTTAGCGACTAATGCTATTAGACAATTTTCATTTTGTGGAATTTTTTTCCTTTCAGATGTAGATGGTTGGGTATGCATTACATTTGGCATTTGATTATCTTCCTTCATCTCTCTACAATCCTGGTGCTGTGACCAAAGATTATTGCACTTGTAACGCGCCATTATTTTGATCATTAATGGGTCAAATGGATTATAATTGTTGACAGGATTACATGAACATTTTCATATCTATTGTTTTCACCATTCATTGCCTTTCATAGTTATTCCTTTCATTAGTTCTACAATTGATTGCCTTGTGTCAAAATTTCCCTAGAGTATAACTGTAATCCAAGAAAGAAATTTTGATACTGGGTAAGTGATCTTCTTTGTGGTGTGGTCCATCTAGCTTCACAATCTATTTTTACGTAGTTTCCTTCATAATGATTGCTGTACGATGGGAGGAGGGATCTTCTTGATGTCTCATTCATACGATTCTAGTTTTTCTATCTTGTTGTTCAACATTGGGTGTTGGTTTCATCATTTTCAACTTCCTTCTCTTGTTTTGTTGTCTTCAAACTGTCATTGTATCCCTAGTCTTGTCTTGTTGTTTGGAGATCTTTGATTGCTAAGGATCTTATCTAATTTTTTAGTTCTTTTTCAAACTTCTTCAGCTTTTTGTTTTCAATGGTAGCTCCCCTTTTGTATGATCCAATTCTTCTTTCAATTTCTCATGAAATCTTCTAATTGTTCCTTCAAATGTGTGATATTTTCAAGCTTGTAATTCTCTTCTTCCTGGCTTCCTCAATTCACCTTTTAGTATTATGTTTGTGTTTCTAAGCTTGCTATTTTCAGTTTCAACGTACTTCAACTTTTCAAGATTCTCATCTTCTTGTTCACTCTGCATTGTCTTTGTATCCCCAAAGGAATCAAGGTTGGTTTCTTCATCACGAATCTTCTTCACAAAATGATTTCTTCTTCTTTAGAATTCTTATAGTCATCATCACAGGGACTTTCTTGGGTTATGAAGAGGACTTATCCTCCATCATTATCTTCTTCATCCTCTCATCACGAGGAGATACCATCACATCCTTAATTATAAAGCTCTTTTTATTGTTGAGACTTCTCTTTTTATAGTAATAGTTTTCAACAATATGTCCTGTCTACTACAAATTTCTAAAGCATTTGAGAAGAGAGTTACCTTTGTATCTTCCACTTCCTTTCTAGAACCATCTTACGAAGTGCTGTTCTTCATCAAGGTCGTCATACTTGTCTTTTGTCTTCTTTATGGCTTTAAAAGGTGCTTCATTGTTTGACTGGTCACTTTCTATACCTATTCTCATTTCATATGCCATAAGAGTCCCCATGTAATTCATCCATTGTCATTTGGTCAAGTCCAGTTTCTTCAATGGCGGAGACCTTAGCATCATACTTCAATGAAAGTGAAAGTCCTCAACACTTTTTGTACAAATTCATCCATTGTCATTTTGGTCAAGTCCCTAGTTTCTTCAATGGCGGAGACCTTAGCATCATACTTCAATAGAAGTGATCTCAACACTTTTTGTACAACCAACGATTCATCAAGCTCTTCATCTAATCCTATGATAGAATTAACAACTTCATAAACTCTAATAAGATAGGTTTCAATATCTTCCTTTTCATTCATCTTCAAATTTTCAAATTCTGCTCTATGTCGTTGAAGCTTGACCTGCTTAACTTTTGGATCACCTTCATAGATATTCTTGATTTTGTTCCATACCTCTTTAGCAGTGTTGCATCCCATCACTTTGCTAGCAATGGTTGGTGCCAATGCTGCTAGAATAACATGTATGGATTTTGAATTACAACTCATAAGCTTCTTCTCATTTGGATCAGTTGGAGCATTATTTGAGATTACATAGACATTTACAACTGAGTACCAAATGTCTACTCCCAAATCCGTTAGGTAAGTTTTCACTCTATCACTCCAGTATGCATAATTTATTCTATCAAATTTTTGAATCCCATTTGAAATGTGCTCATGGTCATCCATCTCTACTCAGGAGTTTCCTTCCAGTGGTTAAACTATTCTGAAGGCAACCTGCTCTGATACCAATTGTTGATACTGAGAGGGGGGTGAATTAGTATCAAGTATAATTTAAAACCTTTTTCAACTTATACTTAAACCATTCAACTATATCCAATGAGCAATGAAAAATAGTATAAGAGTTACACCAATAAACCGCAATACACCATGCACAATATATGAGAAATAATCAATAGTTATTGTTCAAGGGAAGTAATGACTCCCAAAGGTACCTACAACTTCCAAATGTAAAGGGAGGGATAAAACTCCAAGAGGAAGATACAATCCTCCAATATCAAGAGAGATTTGAACTCTCCATCCTTGCATCTTCCTTCCACCCAAGAATATATGAGATATAATAAAAAATTACATGAAATCATCACCATCAACCAATCATCACATAGAACCTGATAATGCTTCCTGAGACTTCTTCAATTTCTACAATTCTTCAATTCTTGGAGTACTCTGATCCTATAGATAATATTACTGAATGTATTCTCTGAAACTCCTCCAATTTTCACTCCTTGAATCCTCCCCAAAAACAGGTTATAGAAAGAATGGTAGACTTTATTCAATTCTGGTCTATTCAGGAGAGTGAACTTGCACAGAATGCCCCACTCTCAATAATTAACATCCGATTTGAAAAATCACACACAAGAAACTAAAGTCCGTACTCTTTCCAATGAAATTTTTCCCACTTCATTTGGATTCTCTATGAAGAAGTTATGACTTTGTTACCTGAAACACCTGTTTATTGACTAGCTTCAAGACTGGTCACAAACCCTATCTTCCACAGAGTGTATCTCCATAATGATAGCGAATCAAGAGTTGGAATTTTTACCATAGGTACCTTGATATGTATTCTCAATACCATAGTGATTTCATCACTGAATTGTTCTATAAAAAAAGTTACGGCAAAAATGGTAAGATGACCTGAAAATAACATACCTTAGAACACATCACCAAAAGACTTCATCCTCCCTTGAAATCCGACCTTCTTTTCTTCTTATTTACTTTGAAATTTGACTTGTATCAAATGAATGTATAATGATGTTTATTTATACCATTTATGTTACTTCCTTTTAACATTAGGGCAAACCTGACACTTTCTTATTTTGTAATTATTTTCTTTAATTATCTTCAGGGCCTACATGTACTTCCTTCTTCAATTCACTTTGTCATCTTCAAAAATTCATTTCTCCTCAACCATGAGGATCCATGTGATATGCCACATAACACTAGAAAGAACATGATGTATACTATCCATCCATGGGTGTTGTATCTGCATGTGCATTTTCCTCCATGTCCAAATACCTTCATCAATCTTACGGTCCAAAACCCATGACTAGGGTTGACATCAATGACAACAACCAATCTTCCAACATTGTTTAAGACCATACAGGGACTTTTTTAGCTTGCACACATAGTCCTGATTTTTTGTTAACATGAATCCTTTTGGTTGCTCAACATATACTTACCCGTCTAGTTTTCCATTAAGGAATACTGAGTTGACATCCATCTGATAGATTTTGAAATTTATGAAGAACACAAATTCCAAGAACATTCTGATGGCCTCAAGTCTTGCTACTGGAGCTAAAGTCTCTTCAAAATCAATACCTTCCACTTGGGAATATCCTTTGGAAACTAATATGGATTGTTTCTTTATAATTTCCCCATTTTCATTTAGTTTTTTCTTGAAGATCCACTTGGTTCCTATCACATTCTTGTCCTTGGGCCTTGGAACTAGTCCCAATTTTGGTTCTTCTCTATTTGGTCTAGTTATTCATTCATTGCTTCTATCCAATATTTACTTTTGCTAGGTTATTTAACTGACTTAGGTTCTATTATGGATAACATTGCTTGTTTTGAGTCAAAAGTGAGTTTCCTTCTTATTTCCACTCCTGCACTTTTATCTCCAATATCCTAACTTTCATGATGATTCTTTTGAACTCTTTTTGATGGAGCTTTTGGAAAGGGTGTTTCCTCATTTTCTTATTCATCAGTATATGGTTCAATTTCTTGTTTATCATTATTAGTATATTCTTGCTGAGATTCTACATCATCATCTTCTTGTTGAGATTTTACATCATCATCTTCTTTTTGATATTTTTTTATCAATGTCTTGGGATATGCTATTTTTTTATATCATCTATATTTACATTGGCACTTTCCACTATCTTTAGTAGTATAAGATTATTACATTTGTGTTCTTTCTTATTAGATGAATACCTAAAAATATTCCTTCATCATATCTTGGATTAAACTTTCCTAAGTTATCTTCATCATTCTTAATGTAGAATTTACTTCCAAAAGTTCTAAAGTGTTTTATAGATGTTGGCTTCCCAAACCATAGTTCATAAGGGTTTTTTTCATGGTTGGGTCTGAACTAAGACCTATTAAGTATGTGGATTGTTGTGTAGATTGTATCTCTCCAGATTGTTTTATGAAATTTTGGCTTCATTTAGCATGGTTCTTACATATTCTTGAACTGTTATGTTTTTCCTTTCTACCACTCCATTCTGTTGAGGAGTCATGGGAGATGAAAATTGTATTTTGATACCATGATTTTCACATAATTGAATGAATTCCTTAGAGGTAAATTATCCTCCATTGTCTGATCTCAGACATTTAATTTTGATATTTGCTTCATTTTCTACAAGGGCTTTGTATGTTTTAAACTTATCAAAGGCTTCTAATTTTTGTTTTAGGAAGTATACCCAGGTCAATGTTGTGTAATCATCAACAATCAACATAAAATACTATTCACCATAAGAACTTTTAGTTATGGTAGGTCCACATAGATCTATGTGAATACGTTCTAATGGTTTTGTTGTGGAATTCTCTTTTGTTTTGAACCTAACTCTTGTTTGCTTTCCTATTTGGCAATGTTTACAAATAGAATTTGAAGGATTAATCACTTTTGGAAGGTCCCTAACTTCCTTTTTCTCATTGGATTTGTTCAATTTGTCAAAGATTAAATGTCCCAACCTTCTATGACATATCCATCTTTCATCTACTTGGCTTAAACACCATTTTTCTTCTTCATCTATATTAAGGATGTACACATTGCTAGATGTTCTTGGTGAAAATGCCACTATCTTTCTAGTGTCCTTTTTTTATGATCTCACATTTCAGAGAATCAAAAGTAAGTATGTGAACCTGGTCACATTCCTGACTTACACTTAGGAGATTAAGTTCGATATTTTATACCAGAATTACATCTTCTGCTTTGGTTTTATTATTTCCTAAACTAGCAGTGCCTTTTCCCAGTATTTTCGCTGACATATTATCTCCAAAAGTCACTTTTCCTTTTCCTTTCTTGTTTAACTCGATAAATTTTCTTTGATATCTAGTCATGTATTTGGAACATACACTGTCTATATACCACTAACATCCTTGATTTCTTGCATATAAGGCTACATTGCACTTTGTTTTCTTTTTCTTCCATACTTTTTTATTATCGGGAATATTTATCTTTTTATCATATTTTGGCAATCTACATTCACTATATTTATGACCATAGTTGTTGCATTTGTAACATTCAACATTGTAGCCTTGTAAGGGAGAGAAGGAGTTATAGTTTCTTCTTTTTGCATTATACTTATTATTTCCATATCTTTGAACATTTCTTGGATTGTAATCTTTATAAGCTTTACAGTCTATTGCTTTATGTCCAAAATTTTTGCAGGAATAACAATAACCAAGGAAGATATATTGATTTCCGTTGGAGGGATTCCTTTTGATGATTCTATTTTTTTATTTATCTTTTTCATTAGTAGAAGTTGCATATTTCTGTTTATTTGGGATAGTTTCAAAAGGTATTGTTTTTTTTGTTTTTGTTTTTTTTTCTATTTATGGCTTTCTTAAGAACATATGCATAGATGATTTTGTCATTTTCTTGTTCTGTAGAGGGATCATATCCTAGTCCTATCTTTTCATTTGATGATCTCTGACTGATAAGAATGTTATCCAATAATTTTGAGTTGTTTTCAAATTTAGACTTAATATCTTCTTTTTCTAGTTTCCCTTTTAGTTGAACTATTTCATCCTCCAATATCTTACACATTTGTTGTTTTTCACTGAGTTCTTTATTCAATATTTCTTCTTTTATTTTTGTTTCTTGGGGTTGATATTTTAACTTATTAATCAATTGTTATTATTCACTGATGGTTTTGGAAACTTCCTTTTCTCTTGATTTAGTAGATTCTTCAATCTCTAGAAGCTCTTCCCTTAGTAACCTGTTTTGTTTCTTAGTTTTTCTTAGTTCTTCAATTACACGAAGGAATTCTTCTTAGAAGTTCACTTATTATTCATCTTCCAAATGATTATCATCTTTATTTTTTATTCCCATAAATAGAATCTCTGGCTCCTCTTCTTCATTTTCTTCCGAAGAGCCATTGTCTTCTTGGGTAAAGAATGTTTTCTTTTTCTTGTAGAACTTATTTTTATCATTAGTTTTTATTTTATTCTGATTTTTTAAGGTTCTTTCATCATCACTTTCCTCTTTCTTAGCATAAGGACATTTATTGGCAAAGTGTCCAATTTTTCCAAAGTTGAATCATATTAGAGGAATCTTTCCTTTGTATTTCCCAATCCCTTTCTTGAGTTCTTTATGAAGTTGGAATTTTCTTCATCAGATATATCTAATAACTCGTCATTGGTATTTTTCTCCTACCTCGTCTTTGTTTTAGATGCTTTAAATGATGTTTATCTTTTTGATGGTTTTTCATTTCCTGTTCTCATCTCATATACTGTAAAAATTCCATGAAGATGATCTACTGTGATCTTGTCAAGTTCTATCCTATCTTCAATTGTAGAAATATTGGCATCATATCTCATAGGTAATGACCTTAATATATTTTGTGCAATAGGTTTATCTATAAGTTCTTCTCCTACTTCTTTGATTGAATTAACTAGCTCATCTACCCTATGAAAGTATTCAACAATGTTCTCTTCTTCTTTCATTTTCAAATTTTCAAACTGAGTTCTATAGGTTTGTAGTTTGTCTTCTTTGAATTTTCTATCTCCTTCATATACAACTTCCAATTTGTCCCATACTTCCTTAGTTGACTTACAATGCATAACCTTCACACATATAGAATTTGCCAATCCTCCTAGAATGGCATTAACTTCTCTGGAGTTGTCATTGTATCTTTTCTTTCCTGCAATATCCATGGGTGGATTGGCTGGTGTAGTGTAACCATCTACAACATATTTTTAGATATCAAAACCAAGAGCCAACAAGAATCTTTTCATTCTTATTTTCCAGAGAGAATACGACCTCCATTGAACAATGGTGATTTGTTGGAAGACATTCCCTCTTGTTGATCCATTTATTTCAGGATCTACCTTCTAGTTATTATATTGTACTGAAGGCACTAGATCTGATATCAATTGTTGGAATACTGAGGGGGGGGAGGGTGAATCAATATTACCCTTTTTTCAACAATTAGAAATTACTTTATATTTTATTAATTACCACAATAGATCAACAACGAACTTGTATGTAAAAATAATTATATAAATATAATTGAGAGGAATTACAAGGTTTTTATAAAGAATAATGAAGGACATTGATCCTTTTTAGAGCACCAAATCCAGGAGACACAAATCCCCTTCTTCAGGGAACCAACCCTAGGAAGCACCAACTCCCTTGTCTTTACGGAACAACCCTAGGAAGCTCCAACTCCCTTGTATTTAGAGAAACAAACCTAGGAATCCCCAATTCCCTTTTCTTTAGGGCACCAACCCTAGGAAGAACCAAATACCTTATATAGTAAAGGATATGAATCCTTCCTTGCTCCTCCATTACACCCTCACTACATCAATATCATCAGGTCCTTTTCTTGAACTTTTCTTCTATTTTGATCTTCTAATCTTGACTAGAAAGACACATCTTCTTTACCGTTCTTTCTTTCTTATATAGTATTCCAAATGATGTGAGATATGAAGCCTTGTGTCTCTTTGTTTGAACCATTGCACTTCTCCATTTAAATTAACAATAATAACATTTGTATTTCCTTTATTGGTAGCCATACATTATCATGAAAGCTTTTAAATTTAATGAGAGGGATTTCCATAAATTGATCACAGGGATGGATTGATTCCTTTAACTTGATTCCATGCCTCTTTATTTCATTCTAAATTTAAATTGATCGGATCTAAGTTTTTTTATTAGATTTATAATGCATTGCATGTATTAGATTACTTACTGTAATGCCCCATATTTTGACCTTAGGTAGTTAGAACATTGTTGTTTAACCAATCTTGATAGTTCAAAGTTTAGCATTTGTTTGGAGTCAGTTAGACTTTGTTAGACATTGAGATATGTACCTCTAGGCCTATTTGTATGTTACATAATATATGCTCATGAAAAAGATAGTTATTTGATTTGTTAAACATGAAAATTAAATGGG
>SNQJ01S0013926.1:107266-121620 GCA_010110895.2 Picea sitchensis
ATTTATCATTGAGAAAATGTAGAATAATTGTGTAAATGAAAATGGAATTATGCTCAAATGAAGTTGTTATTGTGTATGTATTTAAAATGATTATTTGCTTAGCATCTTGTACTTGGGTGTTACACTTACGATAAGTTAGGAAAAAGTCTAGGTCCTATCTGGTTCAACATTCCTTTTAGACTGAGATAAAATTCTTACTCAGTGTGTTAAAGTTCACACAGAAACACTTCAGGACCTCTATTCCATATGACCACAGGTGGTGGCTAGCTGATAATCAAAACATGTGTTTAATCATTTATCAATATCAATGGTCATGTTTTTATTTGGACGTTGAGATGGAAGACTGTCTTTTATTTTGAAATTTCCTCCTTCGGGACTTCCATCCTTTACAATCATTCAATCCTCCTAGAGTGCATTTCACTGAAGTAGATTGGACGATCAAGACTTAATATGTAATTGAGTGGATGGTTCTCGTTTACTTACAGATTTTGTAGTTTCGAAACTCTGACTTCTGTAGTTTTCCAACTCCTCTAGAGAAAATACTGTCGGAGTGCTTATCAACACTTCCCTATTGTAATAACCTTCACAAGTCCAGGAGCTAGGACCATGGGTTTATTAATTTAAGCGATGTTCCTAGTGTCTCATAGATTATGTGTTCATAACTCATGACTGGGGGTTGGTACCTAGTCCTCCAGACTCTTTCCTTTGCATGATTACTCCTTTACAAGCATCCAATCTTCCGAAGTTTGAACTTCTCGAAGTGCTTACCTCTCACAATGGTTGATCTCATGGTTAGCATGATTCTCGAAACCAAATCAATGATCTAGCTTCAATCATTACACTATCCTTCCACTAGCTTAATCCAACGACTATGAATTAATAACATGATTATTTCAGAGTCAAACTTTCACGAAGGATAAATCATCCTCTAACCTCTGAACCATAAAATTCCTATCCACACACCATAGACAAATCATTTCGAAGCTTGGAAGGGTGGTTTTCCAAACCACTTTGGTTGACTTCTGAAATAGATTATACTCATTGATATGTATCTCGGATCCATGGATGTGAATCACTCATGTCCTTGTCCTTTACCCATTCTTGATTAACGATTGAGAATGAATTCATCCTTTGATGCTTCGGGAATGTGTTGGTGGTTGAAACTTGTTTTCTCTGAAGGACATACTCCCAGAGTGACATAGCTTGTTGATGTCACTACTGATGTGGCACTAACTAAGTGGTTTCCATGTGTAACTTATATTTGTGACTTATGTATACCTAAAATGACAACTGGACCTTCACACTTGTCACCATCTGAATATGCCACATTTCCTTTCCGACTATGATGATGTGGTCTCTCAATGTGTGTGCCACGTGTCTTACTTTGTGACTTCAAAGTGTCGACCTTCAGGTGAACTTACATGTTCTAAAGAATTTTTCACTGAAGTGGTTAGCACCGAAGTTGACCACAATTAGACTCATCTATCTTGATCCAACGATCATCATGCATTGTCTAGATCTTGATGGTCCTTATTCACTTCCAAAATTTGGGGCTTTGGCCTTCGAGTAATATTACATGTTCTTGGCTTCTTTTCGTCGGAGTAGTCAGCACTAGAGTCGACTGTTGCTACGCAATGCTGATATGATGACTATCATTGATATCGAATTGCTCCTTAGATACGACAACTTACTTTTACTTCAAAAATTTGACTTCGGATAAAATTCCTTCATGATAATTTCCTTCGGTTGATATTATCCGAAGTGGTCAATGCCAGGCTGACCATCCATATGTCATTTCCACAATTGACAATCCATGACTCTTAGTAGTCAATATTGATGGTCTATATTTAATCTATATGTCACGATCTAAATCATTCCGAAATATTCATCAGATGATCATGATTCTCCTCTTCTTTACGCAAGTTTCCTCTATGATCTAACGGTCATAATTTGTCCTGAAAACTACATCAGTGGACATGATTCCTCCTCGATTATTTTGGAGTTTTACTATGGGGGTTTCATTTTTGACAATGTTTCTGCAGTGCGTTCTCCCTTTTGAGATTCAGGTTAATGTTCTTCTTCTCCCAATTTGACATCAATGACAATATCATACCACTGCGTCCAACAATATGATATTACCCTTTGATGATAGGGAATTGCACCTTTGATGGTGATTTGACATATATTGATGGAATGTTTCACCATTTGAGGGGACATTGTAACTTTTGATGATGATGTGGCACCTTTTGACGAGATGTCACACATGTTGGGGATGATATACCACTTGGAGATGAAATGTTAATGCACCTATTGAAGGAAACACTTCACCTTTTGATCCCCTACACACCATTTGGAGCGATTCATCTAATTTATAAGGCCACACATGCCACACATTTGAGGTTGAGAACACATTTATGAAGGGTGTTTTATATTTAGAGCATGTTTACTTCATCTTGGAGGCATCGTTGGGGATGTTAGTGACTTATCCACTCATGTATCATGTATATTTCATGTTTATTGGCCTTATATCTAGGGTTTATTATTGATAAAGGAATTATTTTATGTTTTTAGGACTTCTAATGGATGGGAAGGGTGATTTATAATAAGAGAATGAATCATATAAATAAGAGGAGAAATCATCACCTGTAAATCATTGCTAATTTTGGAAATTCGTCACTACTTGTCTACTACTACTTTCTCTCTTATAGAAATCACTATGGATGGATAGTTAGAGAAACTTTTTAGTGAACATGGCTTGGGGATTATTTTGTTGTTTCATTGATCCAGGTGGATATTGGTGGCCACCCAACTATTCCAAGTGGCTCCTTTTGACAGTTTTAGTTCAACACATTCTTTTTTAATTCTTTGTAATTGTGGGTTCTACACTTTCAGGGTTGCCTAAAGCCCTACACAACTTCCAGGTGGATATTGGTGGTCACCCACCTAATCCAATTGGCTTATTTTGGAATTTTTCATCTCAATACATCTTTCTATACTTCTAGGGTCGTTTTGGGTCCCTAAACAGTGATTTTTTTGGCTTGCCACAATCAAAATGTAGACAAAGTCAGATTTTTACGACATAATGTGTAGTTCTCAAAAATACCTTTCTAATGGGTTATCATGTGCATACAAGAGAGGTCATATGCAAAATTTATGACCCCACGAAGTTGAGGTACCAACTTACCCATCGGGGCCCACATAACTTTTGGTGTTTCATCTCCTAGGGTTATATTTTTGGATGTTTAGGGTTTTGGGATTCATGAGTAATGTTAAAAATTCCTCTGGAGCCTCATTGTTATCATTATGCTTAGACATATGCATGCAACAACCACATCTCTTCTTAGAGATAACTACCACCATTCAAGCAAGTTGTTTTCAGTTCTGGAGTTTTACAGTTTTAATCTATTTTATTTATTCAATAGAAGTTAGTGTTCACTGGATATCTATTGTTTTTCTCTGTATCTATATTATATTGTATTCATTATGTTATTCATTTTTTTCCACTCATAAATCTGGATCATTCATGGATGTTCATTACTGGGGTTTTTATGGATGAAATATTTCTTGAGTAAGTAGTTTCTTGTTATCTTGTGGTTTTATTTATGATTGAATGCAAGTGTAATTTTGATTCTCTAGTGATGGTTTTGCATTCTATTGGATATTTCTTGAACAAACCCTTCTTGTTAAAACTCTTGGAAGGTTACTAGTGAAGAACCTTCCCTTGAACTATCTTTGAATACCTAGTAACATACTAGGAGGATCTTATATGGTTATTAGTGAACAACCCTAGATTCACTTAAATATCTTCAAAGGGGTCCTTAATTGACCCCATATGCCAAAAAATATAGTATGCACTAGTCATTCTCCAATAGTCAATCAAAAAGTTCTAAATTCCATCTCTTTTTATTGTTTTAGGGTTGGATTAGGGTTTTATGACAACAATATATTCATTTTTATCCATAAAAGACTAGGATGCTATGATATTCATGCATATTGTTGACTTAATAATCATTTTTAAATCCTAAATTGCATTGTTGATATTTTATTTCAGCCTTTTAGTGCTAAATGTATAGGGTGTTAGGGTTGTCATATGCATTTATACTTTTGGATATTATTTAATAAACCTCTAGTTTAATCCCTCTTTATTTAATGGTTTATCACTTGTTCAATGGACAGTTTTAATGTTGTAGTCATAACTTGTATTAATGTTATAATTCATTGTCTTTCTTTCAAGTTTTACAGTAGCCAATAGATTTTTCTTCTTGTTTAGTGTTTTGGGATCCTCTTGAGCATTAAAACAACTCGTTAATCCTTATAAATTGACCTAGATACTCATCCATAAAAATATGGAAATTTCACAAACTTACCACCTTATCCTTACCTTTCCTAACTTATTTTATTGGTGGTAGGTTGAGTAGGTACACATGAGGCCTTAGAATCGACTGTATCTTGCCTAGGGATTATTGGGGGATACTAGGGAAGACTCTCTTTTGTTAGATTTACTCTAATATATAAACTTCCATGGATATTCCAATGGAATAGTTTGTCACAATAGGTATTGTTATCCCCATTTTGTGGGATAACTAAGGAGATTATGTCTCAAGGCCCTCAGGTTGCAAATATGGAGTTTCAAGAGACTACATGACCAAAAGTATCAATTTTCACAGATGGAGACCCTTCTCACCACCACAAAGGTCATATATTTTCATATGGCATCCACCACAACATATGGCTTACGAGAGGCACTTGACCTTCCTCCATGAGGTACAAGTTAGGTATTATGGTGAGTTTCATTTCAATATTTGAGGCATTTGAGTATGTTGTATCTTAGAACACTTTAGATTTCATGAGATATGCTTGGGTGTTATTCATTTTTCCCTACTTCACCTTGGTGGTTTACATTGTGCCATACTAAGTGGTATTCCTTGGAAATGGGTTTTCTACTAGGAATTCCCTTGAAGAGCCATCATATAGTTATTGGCCATACTTACCACTTTTCATAATTTAAACCCCCCATTTCCTTATATCTTTGGATTTTATGGTTTATTGACCCAATAAGGGGTTGTCCCTCATTCTATGGGAAGAAGGGATTGAAGGCCCAGAGGGATTTTTGTTGGGTAAAATATAAAATATTGTATATAAACCTTTCAGTTGCTTCGCCTAGGGATCCCCAAAAAAATAAATAAAACATTCATCTATAAGAAAAGGGGGACCCACTAGAACAAATGATAGAATTATTAGGGAGTTAGTTGAAGGATAGGAAGTCTCATCATGAGCCATCTTATCATGACCGTGGGTATCTAGCAGTATGAGATTACCATCATCGGGCCACCAAGCTAGGGTAGTGGCTCTTAGTTTCACAACTGAGAGATAGTAGGTCTCATCACGAGCCAACCTTCTCATTTTTGCAAGGTATTTGTGAGTGACACTCTCATTATCTAGACAACACGCTAGGACAATGGCCTTCAACGTGTCCTTAAAACATGAAAGAAACAAAGAATGGAAAAAACGATGGGCTTGGAAAAATTGCATTGTAAACGAAGGTGCCACACACCCTGTACAAAGGAATCCATGAATGCGACACTACAACCCCTTATATGTCATGAACCCCATTCCCATTGAGTCATGATCCTTAACCACTTCATCCAATTTACATAGCTTAGAGAGGGATCACTTGGGAAACACTCCTTGACCTAGGGAAAATCTACCCAATAGGACACCTCGTCAACCCTCCCATATCCAAGCTAGGTGTTGGTGTACAAATATGTTCAATATATATCTTACACTCATTTAAATGTCAATCTGGGATTCATAATCAATAGATTTGATGCACTATATGTGTCGATAACAGATAGGTTCCTATGTCTGATGAGTATAGCTCAACCAAGAAAACCATCCAAATCCAATACTCTGTTTTCACACTTCAAAGATAACACTCTTCACACAATTCAAAAACCAATACTCTGTTTTCACACTTCAAAGATAACACTCTCACACAATTGTGCAAATTAGAAATAAAAACTCATAAATAAGCATATGATCTAAAAATCTTTCTTAGGGTGATGGACTTGCTCATTGATGGCTCATGAAAGTAAAATATGAACTTTGATTCTATATCCTAGAGAAAATACACTAACAACAATTAACACTGCTTTGGTGCTATTAATCATGTTTCTTAAATAATGACCGTAAAAATTAAAGAACAAAATTCAAATAAAATACTCTAGCTAACATGCACTCCAAAGGCTCTCTTACAAGAAACAAGATCATCCATTTACTATATGGCTCATGAAGGTGAAAGATGGATTATGATCTTACTCTTGTAGTCACTCTCTTCAATATCAAATTGCAAGTTGTCTAATTCTGCACACTCCTCAAATCAGAATTTTAATGCAACCTCACAATTATGAAAAGTTACTTTATTTATACACAAGAAACAAGGATTTTAAATGAGATGTTCCATGTGTTGGCTCATGTAATGTGAAATATGGACTCTCAAATTGTTCCTGTACTTCCACACTTTGCAAGATAAAAGATGAGATTAAAAGGACACAATTCAGGAATAAATGATCACACACATAAATCATAAATGTTCACACACATAAATTATAAATGATTATAAAGCTACCACTAGATTATTGATCACAACTTTTGATGCATCCACACTTAGATTATGTTGTAACTTACAACTTATTTACATCAAACATTTCTACTCACAATTGATATGTACAGAATCACTCTATAGACATACTTACAGAAATTAGATCCACGTTGCAATTACAGTAAGCTTGCCAATTTGGACTGGTGGCCCTTGTCGATGCCAACGGGGCAGATTATAGGGAACTCACAGAATAGTAAACTTTAAATAACACATGGAGTCAATGAACTTAATCTCATATTAATTCTTCAACAAGTTTACCAAGACAATATGTTCAGAAATCCAATCTGCAACATAACAATTCCTCTCCCTTTTGGCTTAGCCATCACTCAATTTATATGATTTTTACATTATAATTTTGGATATAGACAATCCAATCCAAATAAAAACCATTTTCCATCAATGTAGGTTGAGTACAACCATTATCTAATCAAGGAAATACAGTTCCCACAAGTCTGGGCATGATCTTAGAATTTCTGGAAAATTGGCAAAGATTGAGGATGGACCGTTCCCCCTGAGCTAGAGGTCCACACATGTACGATCTAGAGATTCTGTCCCATGATTCCGAATGAAAACACTACTCTGGAAAAAACCCATGTCCCCAAATTTGTATGTCCATTGTCAGCGGCCTGAAAATCGAGGTGAAAATTGAGTACCGAAATGTTGGTACCAAAATCCTGTAGGTAGTTGTTTAGTACCAGAATACACATAGTCCTAATCCCAAGTACCAGATTAGGCGCATGGGCAGTACCAGAATAACATAGAGTGTGATAGTACCAGATCAAAACTTCCTAAGATTCAAACAATTCAGATCATGCAAAATCAAACATTTAATCAAATTAACTCAAGAAAAAATAAACAAATTATGCCTTAATCATAATTTACCCCTTATGCACATGAAAAAGGTCATTGGGTATGCGTTTGGGAGGAAATAGTCAAGTATAGGATTATAACATAGGCAAAAAGGATCAGATACAAGGTAATATAGGGTATTATATATGTCAAAAATGAGACTCAACACTTGGAAAGTTGCATAATGTCTTTGAGCACTTACTTGTTTGACATGGTAATATTTGATGCACATGCTTAGGTGGATCATGTATTGATTTTATTTTCTCCTCATGATATTTTGAGTTGAGATCCTTGGAGGGTGTGTTTATTTGTCTTTGCAGGACCTAGTTGGTGGACAATGTTGGAGGAACAAGCCTAACTTGGGATTCCATGGGGATTGAAGCCCACATGTTGGATTCCAAGGGCACGCATTCCAGATGAGAGAGACATATGTTTGGAGGCCTAGAATATGAATTCAAAGACATGACATATCCCTCACATGCTAAACATTTTACCTAAGAGAGGAAAAAAATCAAATTTTGGAGGCTTGTCATCATGCTTGAGGGGCTTGCAGTGGTGATCGCTACACATGACATGTTTTGAAGGAAGAAACCATTTTATTGAGAGGTATAAGGTTGGATTAGATAAAAAATTCCTTTGGAGGCCCAACCCTATCATCTCCAACTGAACATTTGGCCTAAAAGTTCCAAAACGTCCCTCCTAAAGGGGTGACATCACTCTTAGGGTTTTCATTTGTGCAAAAAGTATAATTTTAAGTGAATTATTTTTATCCCTAAGTAAAGGGGAAATAACAGGTTTTTTGATCCCTAATATTGTGGTTTACCCTAAAATTATGTGGACAAACTATCTTATTGAAATTTTGTATAGATAGAGATCATAAGATCTCATTTTAAACACATAACTCTCCCATTTTGAGAAGTATTGGACTACAATTTTTTCTCTCTTTGGATAGTTTCTCTCTCTCTCGTGCTCTCATGTATGACTATCTCTTTGGTTATTGGTTGATGGAAGTGATGCACTAGCCTTGGAAGGATCTTCTTTTTCTATTGTGGTGGTTTGTCTTAGCTCTTTTCGTTGAATTGGTAAGGCATTTTTTCATTGTTCTATCATTTGTTATTCAAGTCAAGGTTATTTTATAGATCTAGGTGGGAAGTATAAGGGAATACACCCCCACCTTAGTATCCATCATTTTATGCTTACATTGTATTGGTTTAACAAGGGTTTTCTAAGAGAAGTATAAGTGCATACACCCTCTTAGCCTAAACCCTAACTAGGGATACTTTACTTGGGGAGTAAGAGGATTTACACCCTAAAGGAGGTATTACCTATAAATTATTATTTTCTTGACTCCAATAACCCAATTATTAAAGGAACTAGTCATTATTTTTTGCATTGGAGAAATAAATTGTTGCCTTGGTAAACATGAAATTTTCAAGTTTTAAATTTTTCTCTTTTGGAAGTTGTTCTTTGAGCCTTTGTCTCTCTTTCTTCATTGAGGCATCCCATTTCAACCGTTTATTCTTTATTATGTTAAAAAACTAACCTACAACCATTAAGGATGCATAAAACTAACCCTTTATGTTGATATTGAGAGGGGGGTGAATCAATATCAAGTACAATTTTTAAGAAAAAATCAACTTATACTTCAACCAGATTATAAATTCAATTATATCCAATGAGAAATGAACAATAGTAGAAGAGTTACACCAATACACCACAATACACCATGCACAATATATGAGAAATAATCAATAGTTATTGTTCAAGGGAAGTAATGACTTCCAAAGGTAGCTACAGCTTCCAAATATAAAGGGAGGGATAAAACTACAAAAGGAAGATACAATCCTCAAATATCAAGAGAGGGTTTACCTCTCCATCCTTTCCCCTTCCTTGCACGCAAGAATATATGAGAGATAATAAAACTTTACATTAAATTATCACCATCAACTAACCATCACATAGAACCTGATAATGCGTCCTGAGACTTCTTCAACTTCTGCAATTCTTCTTTTATAAGAATACTCTGATCATGTAGATAGTATAACTCAATGTATTCTCTAAAACTCCTACAATTTTCACTCCTTGAATCCTCCCAAAAAATGAGTTATAGAGAAAATGGTAGACCTTATTCAATTATGGTTTATTCAAAAGACCGAACTTGTACAACATGCCCCGTGCTCAATATTTAACATAATATTATGGAATTTGTACACAGTAAACTAAAGCCCGTACTCTTTCCAATGAAATTGATCTCACTTAATGTGAATTCTCTATGAATATGTTATGTCTATTTTACCCGGAACACCTGTTTATGACTACCTTCAGGACTAGTCAAACACCCTATCTTCCACAGAGTGTATCTCCAAACCTATAGAGAATAAAGAGCTGAAATGTTTACAACAAATACCTAGATATTTCTTCTCAACAGCCTACAAATTTCACAATCTGAATCCTTCTAGAAAAAATGTTATAGCAAAAATTGTAAGATGACCTGTAAATAACATACCTTAGAACACATCACTGAAAGACTTCACCCTCCCTTGAAATTTGGCCTTATTTACTTCATATTTCCTCTGAGATTCGACTTATATCTCCTTGTTCATTAAAAAACTTGTGTGTGTTTAAAATGAATGTATAATGATATGTATTTATACCCTTTATGTCACTTCCTTTTAACATTAGGGCCGCCATGTAGTTTCTGGTTCAATTCACATTGTCATCTTCAAAAATTCATTTCTCCTCAAACATGAGGATCCACATGACGTGCCACATACCACCAGAAGAAGCATGATGTATATCCATCCATGGGTGTTGTATCTTCATTTATAATTTCCTTCATGTCTATCTTCTTCGATCCACTGTGGGGTCCAAAATCCTATGGTCGTGGTTGACATCAATGACTACAACTAATGACTAGGGTTGACATTAATGACAACAACCAATCTTCCAACAATCTGCCCCTTTTTCATTGATGGAAACACTCATTCTCCCCCCGTCCTAATGCTCCTAGTTTATCTCCCCCTTTGACATCAATGGAAAAGAGAGGGGTTTCTCCCCTTGAGTTTAATGGGAAAATGTATCTCTCTTCTTTGGGGTTTCTCCCCTTGAACATATAGCACTTAATAACACTTCACTTTTATGGTCTCTTTCTTCCTTGGATATTTTTTTTGGATCTAGGATGTATATGTTATTTATTCTTCTTGTTGCAGTTGCAACCAATCTTCCTGAACCTTCTTCTTTGATTTTTCATCTTTGTGAGTCAAACGTAAGAGTATATCCTTGATCACACATTTTACTAACACTGAGTAGATTATGATTCAAGTCTTCAACCAATAGGACATTCTTTTCTTTTACATTTTTTCTTCCAAGCTCTACAACACCGTTTCCAAGTATTTTGGCAGATGAGACATCTCCAAATGCAACATTGCCACCCTTTCTCTTCAAGATGATGAATTTGTCTTGATCCCTGGTCATGTGTGAAGAACATCCACTGTCTATGTACCATTCATCTTCTTCCTTACATTCTTCAGTGGTCAATGCTATTCGACAACCTTCATTGTTTGGAATATCTTTCCTTCTCCATACTGTGGTTGGCATAGGGACATTTGGCATAGGATCATCTTCATTCATATATCAACAATCTCGTTCTTTGTGACCAAGATAATTACACTTGTAGCATACAATATTTTTGTCCATCAATGGGGAAAATGAATTATAACTTATGTTGACAAATCCACGATTTTTTCCATATATTTTATTTACACCATTCATGTTTCTTGCATAGTTGTTCCTTTCATTGATTCTACAATTAATTGTCTTATGTCCATAATTTTTGCAAGTATAGCAATGACCAAGAAAGAAATTTTGATACTTGGGAGTAAGTGACCTTCTTTGTGATGTAGTCCATCTGGGTTCATGATCTAATCTTCTGTAGTTTCCTTCATACTAATTGAAGCTTCTTTGATTTCTGAAGGTAGAAGGTCTTCTTGGATATTCATCTCTTTTGTAATCATTCCTTCTTTCTAGTATCCTGGTCCACTTCTCATAAACTATCTGTGTAGACATTTTCAACCTTCTTGTTGTTATTTGAATCTTCTTTGTATGAATTTTCACCCATGCATCCAATATGTGTTAAGTCTTTTTGCACTTGAGAGTTTCTTAAACTCTTCCTCAACGAGACCACTTCTTGTTCAATTTTCTCACAATCTTCTTCTTTCTTCATCATTTGGACATTCCTTACTTCTCCTATTGTTCTTGATTCTTCCAGTAGAGTTTTCAAGGAAATGGTTTCTTCTCTTAGTTTCTCAAAGTAGTCTAATTGTTTATTCAAGATTTCAATTGTATTTTCACAACTACTCGATTCACTTCTTATTTTTCCATGCATGTTTTTGAGCTTGCTATTTTCAATCTCAACATGCTTCATTTTTTTAAGATTCTCATCTTCTTGTTAAATCATTTCTAATTCATGATTTTCTTCTTCTTCGTTGGACTTTTATTCTTCAATATCATCTCTTTGAATCCTTGAATAAGGACATTCAAATTCAACATGTCCTACTCCATAATTAAAGAAAAAGAACTCACCTCTATTTGCTTCTTTGAAATCTGAGATGTTGTAATCTGCTTCAACTTATTCTTCTTCTTTTGCTTCTTCCCTTGCATAAAGGTCTTGTAGCTTGTCCCAAAGATATTTTTCTGATGCACATGATAACACCTTGGATTTCACTGAATCTGTCAATCCATCCAAGATGGTATCTATTGCCAATTTGTGGTTCCTTCTTGCTTCTTTTTGAGTTGCAGTCTTTGGTTTCTTCGAAGCATTTTATCCTGAAGAAACTGAGAACCAAACATCTTCCCCAAGAGCTTTCAAGTAAGTTTCCATTCTATTAATCTAGTATTCAAAATTTCTTCAATCAAATGGTGGAATCCCATTTGGAATGTTGTCTTCCATTTCTTCTTAGGATCTTCCTTCCAATGGTTAAGTTGTCTAAAGGTAACCTTCTCTAATACCAATTGTTGATACTGAGAGGGAGGTGAATCCGTATCAAGTATAATTTAAAAAAAAATTCAACTTATACTTCAACCAGATTATATATTCAATTATATCCAATGAGAAATGAACAATAGTGGAAGAGGTACACCAATACACCACAATACACCATGCACAATATATGAGAAATAATCAATAGTTATTGTTCAAGGGAAGTAATGACTTCCAAAGGTATCTACAACTTCCGAATATACAGGGAGGGATAAACCTCCAAAAGGAAGATACAATCCTCCAATATCGAGAGAGGGTTGACCTCTCCATCCTTTCCCCTTCCTTCCACCCAATAACATATGAGAGATAATAAAACTTTACATTAAATTATCACCATCAACCAACCATCACATAGAACCTGATAATGCTTCTTGAGACTTCTTCAAATCCTACAATTCTTCATTTATTATAATACTCTGATATTATATATAATATAACTCAATGTATTCTCTGAAACTCCTCCAAGTGTCACTCCTTGAATTCTCCCAAAAAAGGAGTTATAGATAAAATGGTAGAACTTACTCAATTATGGTTTATTCAGGAGAGCGAACATGTACAACATGCTCCACGCTCAATATTTAACGTAATAATTTGAAATTCGTACACAGGAAACTACAACCCATACTCTTTCAAATTAAATTTGTCTCACTTCATTTGGATTCTCTATGAAGACGTTATGATTTTTTTACCCGGAACACTTGTTTATGAATAGCTTCAAGACTAGACAACAACCATATCTTCCACAAAGTGTATCTCCAAAATTGTAGCAATAAAGAGATGAAAATTTTACCATAGGTAACTAGATATGTCTTCTCATCAACCTACAAATTTCACCATCTGAATCGTTATAGAAACAAATTTATAGCAAAAATGGTAAGATGCCATGTAAATAACATACCTTAGAACACATCACCAAAAGACTTCATTCTCCCTTGAAATTCAACCTTCTTTACTTCATATTTCCTTTGAAATTCGACTTATATCTCCTTGTTCATTAACAAAATTTTGTGTGTTTCAAATGAATGTATAATGATATGTATTTATACCCTTTATGTCACTTCCTTTTAACATTAGGGACGACATGTAGTTTTTTCTTCAATTCACATTGCCATCTTCAAAAATTCATTTCTCCTCAATCGTGAATATCCACGTGACATGCCACATACCAACGGAAGTGACATGAATTATACTATCCATCCATGGGTGTTGTATTCGCATGTGTAATTTTCTTCATGTCTATATACTTCGATCAACTGTGGGGTCCAAAATCCAATTGCTAGGGTTGACATCAATGACTACAACCAATGACTAGGGTTGACATCAATGACAACAACCAATCTTCCAACAATCTCCCCCTTTGTCAGTGATGGAAACACTCATGCTCCCCCTATGCTCATGCTCCTGGTTTCTATCCCCCTTTGACATCAATGGAAAAGGGTGGGTATACTCCCTTTGAGTTTAATGGCAAAAGGTAACTCTCTTCTTTGGGGCTTCTCCCCATGAACATATAACACTTAATAAAACTTCATTTTTGTGGTCACTTTCTCCCTTGGATATTTTTCATGGATCTAGGATGTATATGTTACTTGGTCTTCTTGTTGCAATTCCAACCAATCTTCATGAACCTTCTTCTTTGATTTTTCATCTTTGTGAGTCAAACGTGAGAGTATGTTAAGAACCAAATATCAATATAGCATAGAAAATCTTCAGAAAAAGTACTCAATGCCTTGAAAAAGAGAGAATTTCAGATAATAAGCCTCTTCGAGGGGGCAACCTCCTTTTACCCCACTTAAATGTTCAAGTACA
>SNQJ01S0013926.1:139159-159758 GCA_010110895.2 Picea sitchensis
TGTTCAAGTACAAGATGATTCAAAATGAAAATGTCTCCTTGGTATATATAGGAGACTAGGAGGTATAATTACAACTAATGGCCTAAAGCCGACATAAGTAAAATAACATTACTAATCTAATATGCCCCAATTAAGGGGTAATGAGCCGATATTAGGGATTAACAGAGTATATCCTTGATCATACATTTTACTAACATTGAGGAGATTATGCTTCAAGTCTTCAACCAATAGGACATTCTTTGCTTTTACATTTTTTCTTCGAAGCTCTACTACACCTTTTCCAAGTATTTTGGTAGATGAGTCATCTCCAAATGAAACATTGCCACCCTTTATCTTCAAGATGATGAATTTGTCTTGATCCTCGGTCATGTGTGAAGAACATCCACTGTTTATGTACCATTCATCTTCTTCTTTACATTCTTCGGCGGTCAATGCTATTCGACAATCTTCATTGTTTTGAATCTCCTTCCTTCTCCATGTTGTGGTTGGCATAGGGACATTTGTCATAGGAGCATATTCATTCATATATCTACAATCTCATTCTTTATGACCAAGATAATTACACTTATAGCATACAATATTTTTTTCCATCAATGGGGAAAATGAATTATAACTTATGTTGACAAATCCACAATTGTTTCCATATCTTCTATTTACACCATTCATGTTTCTTGCATTGTGTTATACCTAGGGAGGTACCCAATGGGAATTTGGTTATATATTATTAGTGGAAGTCATTTAATAAATGAGAATGTGGTCATTCAATGTAAGGTGGACTAGGTCCACTATCTTAATAAAGGCCCACTATGGTAGTTGGATGGAATAAATGTGAGAAGGCTCTATAGAAGGTTCCTAGGAGATAGAGAGAGCTATATAAAGAAGTGTAAGCAATGTAATGAAGCATGGTGAAGAATATTGTGAATGTATCAAGCATTGCTTGAGGAGTGTTATGCTTCCTTAAGGATTAATATATGGTGTTACCCTACTTCAAGGTTTTTCCATATTATTATGTTCATGTTATGGTGAACGGTTTATGGTTTATTCTTGGTATTATTGAAGTATAATTGGAGATCTGGTATATGTACTTAACAATTGGTATCAAAGAACTTTCCTTGGCCAAAGAAGGGAATAATGTTTTTCTCTTTTTGCAAACTTTTTCTAGGGAAGAAAAAGAGGTCAATGCACTTCAGGTTCATATCTGAAGCTTTAGGAGATGAATTTGGAAAAAAAAATTGGTTATTTGAATTCCTCTCATAAAAATACCTAATTTCAAAAGAACAATCAGCCAAAATGGAGTCCGGGAAGTAACATTATGAGCATTTTAAATTCAATAGTTTTTTAGGGTTTTTCCGGAAAATGCCACAATTTTCTGCAGTAATTTATTGTTCTATTTTTTCGGTTTTTTTGTGATGTTGACAGGACTATAGAGTTCATAACTTTTCATATGGTTATCATATAGCTATTTCCTCTCAAACCCTCAAATAAATTCTACAAATAACTGAAACATTCAAAGCCCAATTGTATGACACATTGAATGCCAAATTGGATGACTTTGTAGATGGCCTTAATGAAGGTTGGGTATTTTTCCAAGAGGAATTCAAATAACCAATTTGTTTTTCCAAATTTAGCTCATAAAGCTTCAAATATGAACCTGAAGTGCACCGCCCTCTTTTTCTTCCCTAGAAAAATTCTACAGAAGAGCAAAAAAGTATTCCCTTCTTTGGCCAAGGAAAGTGCTCTGATACCAATTGTTAAGAACCAAAGAACTGAATACAAAAGCACCATAATAGATATAGAAGAACAATATGCAAAATCATTTTTATTACTATCAAACCCTTAAGGTAGGGCAACACCATACAATGGATCCTATTATGGAAGGGATCCTCTCATGTTCACTTGCATCTTCAAGGGGGCTTCCTCCTATTGAGCTACCACTCACAATACAATACTTCTCTTCATATCCCATTACATTGCTTGAACCCATTTATATAGTGCTAACATCACCTAAAAACATTCGAGAGGAGGAATATTCTAGAAGTAGAACATTCTAAGAAGTCCTCTTGCATTTGTTATATCTAACTACCCATTTATTATATCTAACTACCATAGTGGGCCTTATTTAATAATATAGTGGACCTAGTCCACATTACATTGAATGACCACATTCTCATATATTAAATGAATTCCACTAATAATACATAACCACATTTGCATTGGGTACCTCCCTAGGTACCCCATATTACCTCCCTAGGTATACTACAAACAATTGTAGGAAAAGGACACTTGGGGAAAATTCCTCCATGGGTCAAGGTGTCAGGTTGCAGAGGCAAGAAGTGCTACAAGGATTTCATATAAGGCATGTTTCAAAGGTTCAGTTGATAGCAACATGGAGTCGGCATTAGGCCAAATACCCAGAGATGCAAGTGCGATTACGCAATACACAATGAAACCCCCTTCCATGTAATTTTTTACGAGCCCGAAGAAGTTAATATCAATAGCTTTTTCACGTTTAGAGAGTCTAAAAAAACATAAAAGAAGACTCCAGGGAGTACCTTTTTCGGAGATAGTCTAGTCGATTCAAAAAAGGGTTAAACTTACACCAAAAATATGTCTATTCAAAACCATTTTAACGAGTGTGACAAGGGTAAGATCACTCGGAAATATTTTCAATTTTAAGGAATCTGAAAAGAGATTAACTATGGACTCACAACCTTTTTTTATGTTTAGTCTCCTTAGCCCGAAAAAGTATAAAAGTAACTGAGGAGAACTCTCCTGGTAAGACGAATCTCCCGAGGAGTACCTTTTTCCTCTATAATCTACAGTTTGGAAAAAGGGTTAAACTCATGCCAGTAGATGTTATTCTGGACCAATTTAACAAGTGTGAAGAAACAAGGTCACTCAACAATATTTTCAATTTTAGGGAGTCTGAAAATAACTTAACTATGGACTTTGGGGGGGTTCCTTTTTCGTGAGTAATCTCCAAAGCCTGAAAAAAGGGATAAACCAAAACCAAGGAGAGTGTTCCTTTTTTGAAGATTTAGCTCCTCGAGCCCAAAAAAGGGTTAAACTTATGCCTGAAATACTCTTCTAGCAAACCGAAGTTCCGATAGAATACCTTTATTCGTGAAATTAGTCGTCCAGACCAAAAAAAGGGGTAAACTACCATCGGAAAGATGTGCCTTCAAATTTGAGTTTAGCGAGCGTGAAGGGAAACAAGATCGCTTAGAAATATTTTCATTTTTAGAGAGTCTGAAAAGGGATTAAAGAAGACTCCATGGGGGTACTTTTCTTATTTAATCTAGACAATATCGAAAAGAATAAATAAAATATCTTCAGATGTTTCTTTTGAATTTTAAAACAAACTTGAAATACAAAAAAGCAGGCTCATTTGGGAGTCCCGGGAGTAAGGCCAAGAATGATGGTGCATCAAAAGAATGAGGCTTAAACTCGTAATCATGACAGGACTAACAAGGACTCCCGAGCCTATAGTCATTACTGACAACATGGATGCAAAAATGCAAGAAGGATCTACCTAGGGAATCCATGTACAGGTAGGCTCTGCCACCTAATTACGACACTTCTAGAGCAACAATGAAGGTTGTCTGTCGCACTTCGGTGGGGTCGATCCTGGATATGCAATGTATTTTAGTTTTAAGTATGAGGTATTTGATATTGACCTATCAAATTATATTTTGATATTGATAGTAGTACTCTTTTAAAATTCTTTGAGATGATCAAATTATTCTCTCCTATTTCTGTGAGGAAGACATGGATGCATTTACATATGATTAAGAAGATTGTGTATGTGATTTTTATCACAAAGAAATTCTGATGTTGAAGCCCTCCTTCAATCTTTTCTTATTATAATAAGAATTCTTGTTGTACATAAAGATTATATCAGGTCATTGAAGACCATATCATATCATAAATTCAAGAAATAAATACCTAGGTTTTGCTTCCTAAGAATTCTCCTAATTCAATATATTCAAGTTATATCTTATAGCCAAAGAGGATTACCACCTCTTTAAAAATGTAGGAGGATTTGTATCCTCATGAGGTTGTCATTTTGGTCCTAACGAATTCAAGCATCAACAAAAGAAAACAACAAGTGGGAGAATGTTGGGATGTGTTATATTCTTTACATGGTCATAGAGATGCATAGGCCCCCTATGTGGGGGTCCGGGAGAAATGTCCCTGATAAAGAAAAATTTGGTGGTTTTTTGCATATGTTTTTAGGTGGTTTTTTGACACATGGTTTTTCCAATGGTTTTCTATTTTTGGTTAAGAAAATAGGGTGGTTGGCTAATCTGTTTTATTGTATTAGGGTTTTGGATACTACGGGATCCTATAATTATATTTTATTGTAAAAAATGTATGATGTGAATGAATATAAAATATGTTGGTTTTGTCGATTTGGGTTTCCAGGGGAAAAATATCTATGTAATGTGTGTATTTTCCATTGTGTATTTTTTATTCTTTTATTGAAAATCTGTTTGCAATAAATAATTGTACAAGGTTAAATTCTACATAGGGAGCATTATGTTTTTATTTTCCTGCCCTTTTCTTTGTTTCTCTGGCCTTTCTCTCTAGTTTCCTCATTGTTGCATTCAGATAAGAAGGTGGCATGCCACAATAGGTTTAATTCCAATAGAAAATAAGTAGCAACACTCATACATGTATATTTATTTATTTATTATCCCATGTCCAAATGGGTTTACAATAGTGTGCATAAATACACAAGAATGAATATAGTCACGCCTTTAGACAATGGGCGTGACTTAACATTGACGGTATAATTAATACAAACAACATTAAATGAAATATACAATAAGGTATATTAAATAACATTAACATGTTTTTCCTTGGAATGATAATCAAGGTTCTTTACTAAACAAATTGTACTTAAGTTGTCATAACCTATCCTCACTACTTTCTAAACAAAACCAATACCTAAACACAATCTTTGGAACGATACAAATTCCTTAATTCCATGAGTGGCTTCCATGTACTTAGATTTTATAGTTGATAGTACAAATATGGCCTATGTTTAGCTCATCTAACTGACAACTCCACTAAATAGGTTAAAAACAACCACTTGTAGATCTTATGTGGTCAAGATATCCAACCTATTTTGCATCAACAAAATCATGTATATATATATATCTCTACGAGGTATAAGTATTCCTTGTTAATATAATGCATAATATGAAGTGCCAAAAACATATTTGAAGACCCTCTTTATAACTATTGAATGCTCCGTCCCTAGTTTTGACATATATCTACTCAAAACTCCCACTACATGAGTAATTTAAGTTCTAGTACAAACCATATCACACATCTAAAATTCCAACAACACTTGCATAGGGAACACAAAACATGTCCTCTACATCTTCATATTTCTTGGGATACTTATCTTCAAATAAATTTACACCTTCAAGAATAGGGACCTTTACCATTTTACATTCTTGCATATTAAACCTCGACAATATTGACTTGACATATTCCTATTATTTAACCAAATTTTCTTGTTTGTTCCATTTATTTTAATTTCCATTAATTCCCAAAATAAAATTTACAGCACCAAGATCTTTCATATCAAATTAATAATGCAATTGAGATTTGATATTCTTAATGATTTTCTTGATGTTTCCAATTAGCAACACATCCTCAACATACAATACCACATAATGATCACCATGTTGTACTATGTTTTCATTATTGTCAAAATATTGATGTCAAATGATTGAATTCAAGTGGTTTCATAGTGATGTTTTGTCATTGATTTCAAGGTTGATGTCAAATGAAGTTGTATCATTGATGTCAAGTCCAAGGTAGTCGATGATCATGATTGTTAATATGTAGGAAGTACCAAATGGATGAACTCCAAATTGGTCCCCTTATGGTGAAATCCCATAGGAAGATTCTTTGCAAATCCAAATGGTTAGGTGGTTGAGTAATCCTAGTAGTTTGGTTAAGGAACCCAAGTTTGGATGAGGAATAATGTAATGAAGATCAGTGAATTTGTAGGTGAGGCTATTCTAGATGGGTAGTACATTTCATTCCATTTGAGGTGATATGTGGTACGTTACATAGTTGCTCATGGTTGAGGAGATATGGCTTAGTGAAGTTGGAGAACCCTCATGAGTTATCTAGAAGCCCCTAGAAGGTCAACGAAGTAAAATTATTCTAGAAGCTCCTAGAGGAAGTTGACTAGTAAAAGTGGTTGTAACTTAGGAGTTAATCATGGGTTCAGTTGTTGCAAAAAGAAAATAATTAAAATAAATTAGTTTCAACTATAAGTGGTTTGTTTACTATTTGTGGATAAAGTGGTTGTAAGTGGACAAAGTGGTTAGAAGTAGGTTAACCCTAAAATAAGGAAGTTGGTTCGAATATAACCCCTAGAGGAAGATACTTGGAGAGTATAAATAAGAGAGCAATGGTCTCTTATTGAGAAAATATTTGAGCGTATTGAATATCTATTATTTGGTGAAAAGGTTATTCCAGGTGCCCATTGATACATCTAAAGTTACGCAAGTTTGAGGTAGAAAAGGAAGGTTGATGGTAAAAGTTTCGGAGCTTCAGAAAAACCCTAGTTTATGAAGCGTATGTGGGCTGCAATGGAGGAGGTCAAGTAAATGTGGATGAACCTACACAGATAAGATCTAGCTAGAAAAAATACATACACAATTTGCAAACAAATGAGAAAAGATGGAAATGAGAGAGTGAGAATAAAAGAATTTGCATTAACCAAAAGAATGAATGATAATTTACACATGATATACTCTATGTAAATCAACTATTGCACATTGGATGAGAAGACAATGCACCATAGTGGTGTTCTAGAGTGATCTGGGCACACTGGAAGTTACGGGAGTTAACTGCCACCTATTCTAAGTTAACTAGTCTCTCAGTCTTTAGTTAAATGATTGAAATAGAGTGAAATGAGGAGGAGATCAGGGAGTCATGAGTAATTTTCTAGTATGGTGATCATCCCAAGGAAAATTCACATTAGCAGGTGATGATCCCAATGTTTCATGGTGATGAAACTAATGGGGCATTAATAATCCACTCAACTTATCAAACTGAAGTTTGAATTGAAGAGAATATTATCCTAGAATGTAGGAAAAGGAATATTCTCCCTAAACAATAGGAGACTAAATAATGACTAATAAACATAGGGAAAATCTTAAGAAAAATAAATTCTAGGTGTGTGTGAAGTATCTCCAACACCCCCCTGTGAACATCACTATGGTGAAAATAAAGAATGGGCCCCAGAAACGAGGCTGCGTTAGGTACCAGAAAACAAAAGATACACTAAAATAAATGAGGAAAGAGGGAAAACCTCATGGGAACCCCCCCCTCAAAGTACAATGTATGTAAAAAAATAATTGACAGTTGCTAGGAAATTGTTTCCTTCACTCCAAGATGACTGTGCAGAGAATGGAACTTATGCTCAGTGAAGGTATTGGTGAAGATGTATCTAGTCTGTTATGATAAAGGACAAAATTGTAGGTCTATGATCCCATCATGTACTAAGTCTCAGATGTAGTTCACATGGATCACAATGTTCTTCATCCGCTACCTTTGAACTGGATCTATGTAGAACTTCAGAGTGCTCTGGTTGTCACACCGGATGATGACCGGTGGATGAAACTGAATTCCCGACTCAGTGAGAAAATGTTGTAGCCACATAGCCTGAATAGTTATGTTAACTACCCCTTTGTACTCTTCCTCGACTGAATATAGAGAAATAGAAGCCTGGTTCTTTCTCGACCAATAGATGGGCATAGAACCAAGATTGAGTGAGTAACCAGATGTGGACTTGAGATCAATGATATCATCATCATATTCAGAATTAGTGAGCCCGATGAGTTCAATGTCGATTCTACTACATAGTGAATCCCAAAGGTGATGGTGCCCTGTAAATATCAAAGGATATGCTTTGCATCCTTCCAATGTAGTTCATGTGTCTCTTGCATGAACCTGGACACTACTCCAACTACATATGAGAGTTATGGTCTAGAGTGTGTGAGAAACAACAAGATCCCCACTAGTTGTCTATAGAGTGTTTTTTCCACTAATGGAGTTTCCTCGCCATCCTCAATCCTAACTCTTGATAGGAAAGGAGTTAGGGAATACTTGCAGTCTATGATGTGAAATATCGCGAGGAGATCTCGTGCATACTTGGCCTGAGATAGTTTGATGCCTGATGCATCTTGACTGATCTTGAGTCCAAGGAAGAAATGTAGCAGACCCATGTTCGTCATCAAGAACCTTTCATTCAAAATCCTCTTGACTGCAAAAATCATTGAAGTCAAGCAACGGGTAATCATAAAATCATCAACATACAGAACTAGGAGTATAAGTGAATCATTCGTCATGAGAATGTAAACATTCGAGTTTGACTTACAATGTAGAAAGTTATATAATAGGAAGAAGGAGTCCATATTGGCATACCATGCCCTTGGGGCCTGCTTGAGGCCATAAAGGGACTTCTTCAATCAATAGACCAAAGATGAATCCTACACAAATCCCTAGTACTGCTCCATATATATATCCTCATAGAGATAGTAGTGAAGAAATCTATTATTTACATCCATCTGATGGAATTACCATCCCTTGGTCACCGCAATGGAAAGTGATAAACATATCGTTAGCATTGAAAGTCACCCTCAGATTGCAGGTGGATAAGCCCAATACCCATCAAAGTTTTTGGTGGATGTTGGTTTTATATGAGTGGTCATGATACTGCTGCAATCAAACCTACATTACAACAACATAACAACCCTCAACTGAATCCTCCATGCCCAAGTGTTTTAGCACAATTTTTACAAAGAGATGAAAAGAGGTTGACCTCTATTAATCTAAAAGTCTCAAATCTGATACATAACTAGAGAACATTTCTGGCATCAAAAAATTACAAAATAGAGAGCTCTTCTCAACCAGTTGACGACGATAACAAAATATTAAAACTATCTATTTATACTTAGAACAATACGCCACTGCCAAGATTATGACCTGGTCACAATAATCAAATATTTTCATTGGTGAGTTCTTCTATCAAACTGAACATATAACCCTCTGTTAGACATGAGCTCAGATCGACATGGGTTTTGTAGGAAAAATTTCCCATAGGGGTACCACGGGTTGACGGTTCAATCCCCATGGCCTAGACTTCCATCACTTCCATTTATGGAGTGAGTCGAGGTTTCAACCACCAACTTTATTTTCATTAATTGCCTTTCCTCGGGATTGCAATGTGAATTAATGCTTAGGGGGTGGCCACGTGCTTCTCTTGGATAGGATGTTATACAAGCATGTGATTGCAGGGCCGCTCAAAAGTGGTATAGTTTTAGAATGCTTTTGGGCCCACAATCCATCACCTTTCGCCATGTAGCACTTTCTCTTTACCTTGGTTTCAATTGTGAGACCACTCAATAAAATTATCTCCTGAGCATGTTGCGTCCCCATAATAGACTGTGCCCGCTAATCTGGTCACGATCTGAGATCTGACTGCACTGGCTAGATTTGGCACCACCGCCAATCTTACTCGCCTACCAACTTTAGGATCTGCCAAAAGTGTGCTTTGGGGTGGGGAACTACTTTTGGCGCTAAACAATAACACCTCCTGAAGGATGTTCTGACATGGAGGCTAGATGTCACCATGTAGATGTGTCATGAAAGAGAAGTGACACGTGTCACTAAGAAAGAAGCTAATGACATGCCCATGGCTAGCTGGATTGAGTGCCACATGTCATTGTCGAATGGTGCCAAGTGTCACGACCAATGAGTGTGCCACATGTCTGCACTGATGACTGCCACGTATTATCTTAAATTGATGGTTGAGATCTCCTTCAGGTCTCTGGGCTCTGAGAAAATGAGAACTCAAACTTATTTTTTCCTTGAAGAAAAACATCTAGAGTTAAGGATCTAATGACATGTGGCCTCTAGGGATCGATGGCTAAGATCCCTTCATGGCTCCAGACTTTGGGAAAAAACAAATCTCAAACCTGGGATTCCAAGGGATTTTACTCGGAGTCATAGATCTGATGACGTGTGGCCCTCCTAAGATCGATAGATACAATCCACTTCGGGTCTCCGAGCTCCGGGAAAATCAAATCTCAAACCTTGTCTTGCCTTCAACGCTTTTACCCAGATCTATGGATCTGACGACACATGGCTTCTGTTGATCAATGGATCTGAATATCTTTGGGCCTTCATCCACTTCGAGACTTCAGGTGCTTTGACACTTCGGCCACTTCAGGACTTCGGTGCTTCAGGACTTCGATACTTCGACGCTTCAGGCCTTCGGGCGCTTTAGGACTTCGGGACTTCAGGACTTTGGCACTTCGGGCCTTCGAGACTTTGGGAGGCATTGTCACTAAGATCAATGACTACCTATTGATTTTGAGATCAATGGTCTAGGTTTGCTTCAGGATTTTGGGCTTCGGCTCTTTGGAATTTTTATGCATTTCTCACTTCTAAACTCCCAAAGCTCATTTCCTGAATGCTTGGATCGACTGCCATCTGTCCCCCTCAAGATAAATGGCTCATGCTTACTTCGGGATTTTTACCTGGTGCTATACTTCGAGCAACTTTAAGGTTCCAAATTCTGGTGAGCCATGGATCTGAACTACTTTAGGAATCTTCGTTGCTGAAAGACTAAAACTGCCTGCTAGTTGTGCTTCAAGCGCGAAATAGACTGCTTTGAAAGATGCATTTTGAGCTCAAGGCTAATATATGTGCAAGTAAAGGACTGGGCCACCTTGCAACCCTTAAACAGTCTTATGTGATAACATTTGGCTCCATAAGGGATGGCATGCTCCCTGCGAGCTGCCAAGAATGTGTAGTTCCAGTGCCTTAGCTGTTGGTCTATGGAGTCTAGATCAAAACTTTCGCCGAAGAAAACAGGGAAATATGTACACTATCTACTAAAAATGAAAACAAACACATGGGATCTAGAAGGAGCTTATTTATATACAATCTTAGGTAACTGACTTTTTACAAGGCGCTAGGTGAAAGAAAAATTCCACCATAGCCACCCAGACTGCCTGGTAATATAATTCTTCTCTTTACTGCAGATGATCCACAAAAAACTAGGGAGGTATGAAAGAAGAATGAGAACATGGATTGGAACACTGACCCTACCCTCAAATGATGATAAGGTGAATAATTATGCAGGCTCCAATTCTTTTGGAAAACACAGCTCCATATATAGCCCCACAGGGTCACAAAATTTATAATCAGGGGAGATCAACTGGCAAGAAACTAATTTTTTTCCTTCATTGTTGCTCACCCATCGTTTGACTTTCTCAGAGTGTACAGGTGGGTGGAGAACTGATGCAGGTTGGCTAATACCATGAGATATTTTCTCGTTTACAGGTTTTGGACAGGAGAAAAACTACCCACTTAGCTCCTCCTTTACATGTTTCTCTATGTCTTCTGTGAGTCCAGGATGGTTGATTTCCACCCAATGATTTTCATTAATGAATAAAGGAAAAGGAGATATAGTTTGGTCTTGTAAATATTTCATGAAACCATACTCACTTGTGAGTATCAGTGAAATAATGCCATTTGAAAATTTCAGAAAATATGAAACATACAACTCCATGTATATGGCCATAGGATCATGAATAACGTGAAAAAATTATGGTTTCTTTAGAGGACCAAGCTGCTCCTCTGTAAATGCCTCTCTGCTTGCAAATAAATGACCTCCTTGTTCTTTCGAAACCAACTCTTCATCACCAACAAATGCAGTCTCTCCTTCATAAGAATGATCATAAGATAATGGTACAATAGGATTTAAAGCATCAAAACCATGATTAGTCAAGAACATATAGTTATCTATGCAATCAACCACTACTTCATGCTCAAAATGTTCTGAAAATTGATCATAAGATTGATATGCATCCCTACCCATAGAAAAATCTGCAACTATTGAAGAATCTGATTCCAAATGTGAATCACACCTACCTCCTTGTTGTTGTTCCAAATCTGAATTATAATCACTGTCTTCTTGCTCGGAATCTGAAACATACTGACAGTCTTCTTTCTCAAAATCTGAAACATACTGACAGTCCTCTTGCTTATGTACATACAATTTTTCATGATATGATTATGTACAAACCCCCTTGCTAGCCTTGATGTTCTCTTCGACTTCTTCAGCATATTTGAACAAGTGTCTTAAGGATGAAGATTTCCTTTCTCTTAGAAGAAGGACAAGCTCTAGATGCTGAGCCATGACATAGTACACCATGTCAGTATTCTCTGTGGGTATGATCTCCATAGGCATACTATGATAAACGCTGTAAAACCTCATGTTGAAGACAACCAAAGATTCCTCTTCTCCTCTCCTCAAGGCATTAAACTCAAACTAGTACTGATCAAGGGATTTGTTCTTGCCCCAACACTTTAAAAATGCATGGCATAACTCGATCCAAGAACCAATAGAATCGACTCCTAGACATTTAAACCACACAACAACATCTCCAGACAAAGAATTTGAGAACAACCTCATGGCAACATCCTCATGAACAATATCAAAATCATCAACAAAGTTCGCAAAGGCCCCAGGTGCCTCTCAACTGTAACATGATCCTCCCCAGAAAACCGAGGAAGATACTCAAAGGAATAAAGAGGATAAGGATGAAGGTCAAGTGGCAGCCTTAAAGGTTTAAACATCTTGTCTCTAATCTTAGCTTGAAAATTTATGGGCTAAATATGAGGTTTAACAAGAATATGGGAAAGCTTGATAATAATAATGGAAGGAAATGAGATCTAAGAAGACTTTGAATCATTTTCAACCCCCTCAAGGCTACAAGGGTGATCAATTTCACGATGAAATCCAATACAAATCTCACTTTTATGAATAGGTTGAGGTGAAGACACAAGATCAACATCTACAACACAAGAAGAGGGCATGTCTTCTTCTTCCAAGGATGGATAAATAAAGGAAGGCTTATTATCATCTAATAGACAAAGTAGAGGAAAATCCTTTTTATATGTAAAGGGAGAGAGAGAAATGAGCTGATAAATAAAAACAGTATTTCATGAAGAAAGATCGCAAACTGATACCTGGTGTTCCCCTTCGGTATGGTCATCTGGTCATATTTATGTCAACAGGGTCCTCCCCAGTGGAGTCTTTGATTGTGGAGTCGCCAGGTGAAAATTGCAATCTTCAATGGTTCTGATATATGATGCACCTTCAGAATCAGAAGCTCTTTGTCGTTCTATCCCAGGGAAATGTCTTCAATTCATTCCCCTGCAATGACGCCAAGAATGTTAGCACTGAAAATCACCCTCAGATTGCATGAGGATAAGCTCAGTACCCATCATATGTTTTGGTGGATGTTGGTTTTATATGAGTGGAGGTCAATGGATAAAACTCAATATATGAATGATGTTCAACACAGAACTGGACGACAAATGCACAGAGAACTAAGGGCCACAACTAACTTCATTCAGTTAATTGTGTTTAAGTGTGAGCAGAGGGAAGACTTAGTAAGAAAGATGGACAAGAATGTTATGGGCACTAGGCCTTCAAGCAGCTTGGAGGAGAAAAACTCAATCTCAAGATCACTCTTAATCTCAAGCTTCAGACTCTGAAATATGTCCAAACAACACAGTCACAACAACACAATGATCAAACCTACATTACCATGCAACTACAAAAACTCGACTGGATCCTCCATGCTCGAGCCATTCAGTGTAAGAGGGGAAAAGATCACAAGGAAGCTGACTAAAAATTGTCATGATGCCTCTACAATCAAACCTACATTACAACAACACAACAACCCTCAACTGGATCCTCCATGCCCAAGTGTTTTAGCACATTTTTTACAAAGAGATGAAAAGAGGTTGACTTCTATTAATCTGAAAGTCTCAAATCCGATACATAACCAGAGAACAATTCTGGCATCAAAACATTACAAAATAGGGATCTCTACTCAACTAGTTGATGACAATAACAAACTATTAAAACTATCTATTTATACTCAAAACAATCTGCCATACCAAGAGTATGACCTGGTCAAAAAAACAAAATCTTTGCATCGTCGAGTTATTCTATCAGACTGAACATGCAACCCTCTATCAGATGCGAGCTCAGATCGACATGGGTTTTGCAAGAAAATCTTCCCATGGGGGTACCATGGGCTGACGGTTCATTCCCCACAGTTGGGCCTTCCATGCCTCCCATTTATGGAGTGAGTCGAGGTTTCAACCACCGTCTCTATTTTCATTAACTACCTTTCCTCGAGATTGCAACGTGACTTAATTCTCAAGGGGAGGCCATGCACTATTCTTGGATAGGATTTTATACGAGCACGTGATTGTGGGGCCACTCAAAAGTGGTTTAGGTTCAGACCTCTTTTGGGCCTGCAATCCATCACCTTTCGCTATGTAGCACTTTCTCTTTACTGTGGTTTCAATTGTGATATCGCTCAAGAAAATTATAGCCCGAGCATGTTGTGTCCCCACAATAGACTATGGCTTCTGATCTGGTCACGATATGATATCTGGGTGCACCAGCTAGATTTGGCACCACCGCCATGCCTATAGTCCCACCAAATTTAGGATCTGCCAAAAGAGTGCTTTGGGGTGGGGCACTACTTTTGGCACAGAACAATAAAACCTCCAGGAGGATGATCTGACGTGGAGGCAAGATGTCACCATGCTGATGTTTCATGAAAGAGAAGTGACACGTGTCACTAAGAAAGAAGCGAATGATATGCCCATGGCTGCCTAGATTGAGTGCCATGTGTCATTTTCGAATGGTGTCAGGTGTCATGACCGACCATTGCTCCACATGTCCACACTGATGACCTCCATGTATTCTCTTAAATTGACGAATGAGATCTCCTTCAGGTCTCCGGGCTCTGGGAAAATGAAAACTCAAACATATTTTTTCCTTAAAGAAAAGCATCCGGAGTTAAGGATCTGATGATTTGTAGCCTCCAGGGATTGACGACTGAGATCCCTTCGTGGCTCCAAACTTTGGGAAAAACAAATCTCAAACCTGGGCTTCCAAGGGATTTTACCCGGAGTCGTAAATCTGATGATGCGTGGCCCTCCTGATATCGATCATTGAGATCCACTTCGGGTCTCCGGGCTCTGGGAATATCAAATATAAAACCTCATCTTTCCTTCAGCGCTTTTACCTGGAGCTATGGATCTGATGACATGTGGCTCCTACTAATCAATGACTCTGAATCTCTTCGGGCCTTCGGCCACTTTAGGAATTGGGCCACTTCAATACTTCAGGTGCTTTGACACTTCAGCCACTTCGGGACTTTGATGCTTCGAGCATTTGGGTCCTACGTGACTTCAAGACTTCAGGACTTTGACGCTTCAGGCCTTCGGGCGCTTTGGGACTTTGGGACTTCGGCGCTTCGGGCCTTTGGGACTTTAGGATGCACTGCCACTAAGATCAAGGACTACCTACTGATTTTGAGATCAATGGTCCACGATTGCTTCCAGATTTCAGGGTTTGACTCTTCGAAATTTTTATGCATTTCTCACTTCGAAACTCTCGAAGCTCATTTCCCTGAATGCTTGGATCAACTTCCACCTATCCCCCTCAAGATTGACGACTCATGCTTAATTTAGGGTTTTGCCCCGGTGCTATACTTCGCACAAATTTAAGGTTTCAAATGTCGATGAGCCACTGATATCAACTGCTCCAGGAATATCCACCACTGAAAGACTAAAACTACCTGGTGCTTGCGCTTCAAGCCCAAAATAGACTGCTCTGAAATATGCATTTTGAGCTCAAGGATGATACTTATGGAAGCAAAGGATTGGGTCGCCTTACAACCCTTATACAATCTTATGTGATAACACATATGGAATCCATATTCACTATTGGAGCGAAGGTCTCATCATTGAAGAACACACGACCCACACTAAGAGGGGGGGTGAATTAGTGTGTGAACTGTTTTAACTATTTCTTCCTTCAAGTTACCAATTAAGACATAATGAACAGATTAATAACAATCACATCATAATTATAATGAACAAAAAGACACTGAATGTTTTGTATAAGCTTTTGTATAATAAATATGAACATAGTAATATGAATATGTGATCGAGGATTTTTTTTTTAACATCAACTAAAGTTCCAACACCAACTAAAATGAGAAGCACTAACTCCTCAGAGAGAACCAACTCTCTACCAAGTCCCAGCTTGGCGGAAGACCCAGCTTGCTGATAGAACCTAGCCTATCCAACTAGAGTTTATTCAGCTCCAGTAGTAGTGATTCATTATAAAATCAACTAGATTTTATGATCAGAGGTATACTATAAAACTCTTATCACTGCCTTTCATCTTCTCTCTGTAATTCATATTTTCTTTCCTGTCTTCTTGGAATCTTCTTCAACTTTTGATCTTCTATTCTGGACTGCAGAGACACTTTCTTCTCACCACTTTTTCTCGTTTATATAATCTTCAAATTGGTGTGAAATTTAAAACAATGTGTCCCTTTATTTTAACCATTGTACCTTTTCATTTAAAATGATAATCTAAACTTTCATTAATATCATTTTTCTTTTTATTCTTTATTCATATTTTCATGATTTATTCTCTTTTAATCATGACTTTGTATCGGTTCATTTTTGTCATAAATTGATCAAAGTCATGGATCAATTTAATCCTTTACACTCGATGCCTAATCTCTGTTATATTTATAGAGACCATATTCCATGAAGGCACTTCCTTCAAACCATCACATATGACCATGCATTACATAACCACGGACTTTACCAATTATAGAGACATGTTATAATTTTCTTTTAATATTCTTATAGCATATGAACAATGATGGTGACCGAATGCTAAGCTTGACCGAGTGCTTGAGCGCTTTACCAAATCAATGGTCATGATTCAATCTCCTGACGAGATGGATGACTGACAAGATTTCGGTACTTTTTTCTTCGAGTTATTGTGAATTCCAATATTACAAAACTCACGATCATGAAATCGCCGAAACAACTGGATGGTTCATATTACCCACTAATATGGAAAGTTGTTGGGATTTCAATGCTTTTCCCATTGAGTCTTCATGACTTACTACATTTCCAAATTCCCGATTATGATATTTCCAATACAATAGGATGATTCACGTTTATCTCGTAGAGATACATCAACGATCCACCTTAAAGATTAATCTAATCCCTTCTTTCCTTAATCGAATGGTTGTGTCTTAGTCATGCATTGATATGTGTGGCTGTCAAGATTTCATTGTTTTTTCCTTTGAATCTTCGTGACCTCCAATAGTCCCTTTCAGCGTTCGGGACTTCGTGATGTTGGAGTTTTTTCTTACAACAAAAAACTCTTGAAGTGGTAACTCTCGATACTATGGATCATCTGATGTGTGTCCCTTTTAGAGTTTCGACATTCGAGACTTATGAACTCTAAAGTATTTTCTTAGTGGTGAAATATCCCGAAGTAGGACTTCCAGAGTAACATAAATTCTTACGTCACTTAATGACGTGTCACCAGCCTATTGGCTGCCATGTGTCATACATATTCATGAGTTACATGTACATGATCTGTTGATTCAACTTGACACTTTTCAGTGTCTGACTGTGCCATGTGTCCTTGCTGATGTGGTTCGTTGACCCACAGCCCTGATCCAACAGTCCTTGTTGTGTACTCCAAATCAACAGTCCTTATCTTATCGTGATTTTTCATTTTGGCATTCTTGCGATGGAGGGTCTTGACACTCCATGTCATGATCGCAGAAATAGAGCTTGGTTGCACTAGCTCCTCCCCTTCTCATGACCATTGGTGGTGACCAAGGGCCAAGCCAGAGGAGTGCATCATGATTTCACATATCGTGAACTCCTGATATGACTTTTCTTGCTCGAAACTTGTGAGACTTCGAAATGCTTCATGACATATCAATGGTCCATGGCCTCGGTGATCCGACGACTCACAGGGTTTTGACACTTTGACCTTACAACCTATTTACCTTACTTATCCTATCCTTCCACATTGAGATGATCTGACGACTGACGGGAATCAAGTTTAATCTAACGGCTGTTGAGGCTCTCGAAGTAGCTCAATGGTCATCAACTTTCCTTGATCCAATGGTCTAGATCTAATCATGATTTTGTGTTTCGGTATTTCATAGGTTAGAGAACCTACCTTCTTCTGACTCCTGATTTCTCGATATCCAATATTCCACTCTCGTCGGATCGATGACCCACATTGCTCCCCCTTTTTGTATTTGGATACAATGGTCCACGTCGCTCCTCCTCATGAGCTTTGGAGTTTGAATGAGTTCAACGCTTATCCTCCTTGAAGATATGATGGATATAGTGACCCATGGCTATTTGTTCATGTTGCCTGCAACAATCTCTACTGGATTCGACGACTAGCGGGTATTCTTGAAGCAGATCAACGATCATGATATTTCAATGGTCCTCAAGACCATGGTCACTCAACTGACTGATGTGAGTTGTATCATATGATCAACATGGTCAAAATATTTGATTGAATGGTTGCTGAGATTCTCATTCTAATCAGACGACTGCTAAGGTTTCTTCACTCTGATTAGACAAATGATGAGGCTCTTCATTCACTAACTCTCCTGAGCTTTAATATCATCAGTCGCTAGTTCTCCTAATCTTTGATCTCTGTGTTTTCTAAACCTCCTGATATTTTATCATAGGATTGTTGATCCTATCGTGATCAACAATAATCATGAATTTATTTTGCAACCTGATATACTGTGCAATGTGCTCTTCCTTCTGAGCTTTGTTCTTCATACTTATCGCTCGTCCTGTTTGCTCCTCCTCTTGAGCTTGCACTTTTCCTTCTTTTCATAATGCATGACATCTTCTGCTGACTGATATACTGTTGACATCAATGAAAATCGCATTTGTCACTTAACAACAGATAATCTGATCGGTTGTTGACATCAATGACAATATTTCCAACAATCTCCCCTTTTTTCATTGAGGTCAACACACTAACTTCATATATAAAACTCTCCCTGTGTTGATGCTTTCCTTTTATGAATTTTTCCTTTATATGAAGTTTCTCTCCCCCTTTGACATCAATGGCAAAGGGTTTCTTCTCCTATGATCTATCTGTATAAGTACTTCTCTGACCACTGGTAACTCCTTCTGCAATCAATATTTTTCTGTTACAACAGAATGACTCCTTCTGTCGTTGATTGCTATCTCCCCCTAATATATTCAATACATATATATTTTTAAGGGTTTTTGCAAAAATATCTTCCACCTGTGGTAAGCTTTGTATGTTATTGACCAAACTGACCTTGGGTAAATCTTCCTACATACATGTTCTGTCAATCATAGCTGAATGACTCCCCCTGTGAATATGATTTCACTCTTTCTGATTTATCATGCCCTATTCTCATTTCATATGATGTAAAGATTCCATGGAGCTGATAAACTGTTAGTGTATTTAGATCGGATCTATCTTTTATTGAAGAAATCTTTGCATCATATCTCATAGGTAATGATCTTAAGATTTTGTGCACAATGGTTTATCTGTAACTTCTTTTTGTTGTTCTATCATTGAAGATTCATCATCAACATCATCATTGTGTGCACCAGAAGATTCTTTATCCTTGTTTTGAGAATATTCCGTATTAGAAGTTTTATCCCCCAAACTCCTATTATTAACTTCATCAATTTCAGGACCAATATTTTCCTCATCTTTCTTATTTGGTACTTTGGATTTTATTTTACATGTATTCATATTTAGTCTTGTTGTCATATTATGTGAAGCATTTCTCATTGATTGTTTTATTGAGTTCCAACAGTTATAGGCTTTGTGTCCATATTCACCACAACTATAGCATCGTATAGTGTAACAATGTGCAACAATATGTCCAACATGATTGCAATTCCAACATCTTATATTGTTGTTGAACCTACCAATTTGTTTTCTTCCATGATGCCTACAATCCAAGGTTTTATGACCATACTCATTGCAAGAGAAACAATAACCATTAAAAGCACTCTCATACGTTGTTTGATTCATCCATGAAGTTGTCACTCTTCTGAACTTGCTTTGAGGTGTATGAATAGCTTCTGGATATCTTCCATGATCTGATCTTTTAAATTTTTTATTGTTGCTTTTATTTCTTTAACGTGAAGAACCTGAGTCATACTTGCTATCACTTTTTTCAAATGAAGAACCTCCATCAGATTTCTTAGGGGTACTGATATTTTCCTGATTGTATCCAAGGCCAAATGTTTTATTTGTTGATCTCTGATCATCCAAGATCTCATACAGGGTCATGGAGATGTTCAAAAGCTTGTTTTGTATGTCTGACTTCTCAATCTTCTTTCTAAGATTCACAACTTCTTCTTCCAGCTCATGAAAAGATTCTTCCTTTTTGTCCAACTGATGCCTTACTACCTCTTCTCTCCTTTTCACTTCTTCAAGTTGGATTTTAAGATTGACATAGTTTACCCTTAGTTCCTTTAGATCTGCAATGTTTTTTCTTGAGACATCATCTTCCTTCTTTTCTTCTTTTGCTTGACTGATTTCATTTTTCAGTCTGTTGATTTTCTCTTCATTTTCTTCTGTTAGATCAACAACTTTTGTTTTCAATCTTTTGAT
>SNQJ01S0013926.1:159768-185011 GCA_010110895.2 Picea sitchensis
GAGAAGTCGGACTTCGGGGTTTCGGTGTTCGGCGTTTCGGGGTTTTCGACCATGAAGAAAACTTGTATCGTGGATTCGTGATCCGCGAAATCCCGAAGTGACGTGGCAGTGTGGGACCTGAAGACTCTAGTGGAGTACAGGTGGCTGTATACTGGAGTTCGAAGGCGGAAGAGCCAAGTCTGCACGTGCTATCGGAGTTCGGGGTTCGGGACTTTGTGGTGTCAAGGATTCGTGACATTGCATACTCCGATATCCCGATAGGGAAACCCCCGATGTACGGGAGCGTTGACCGTTGACCATCGGCATTCGCGGTTCGTGGATTTGATTTTCATGAGAACGTGCACACAGGGTTCGCGATAGCGCGAACGCCGATTTCCCGATTTGCGAAGGGGAGATAGCCGAGGAGAGTCCTGTGGGTGACGAAGACTCCCGAGAGGGGTGGAAGAGTACTTAGACTCTTCAGGCCGTGTGCGAAGAAGGTCCTGGTGGGGCGGCTTGCTCGGTGAGGGCAGGTTGCGTCATAGCACATTCTCGAAGCTCTCATTTGGAGTTCAATTCTTCCTTTGTCGGTGATCTTGACCTGAAATTTATCCCCCATCAGAATAGGATGACCTTTCCATGCATCCAATGAAGATTATACTTTTGTGGATTCCATGTGGTGTGATACACCTAAATATATAATCCAAGCATTGGGAGAGGAGTTGATGGAAATCAAAGCATGGATAGAATTTCCTTTCTTGGGATTATGATCTTATGGCTTCTTCTTCTTGGCACCCTTAGGGATGTGATCTCCAAGGTTGTTTTGTTACAATATTTGGGCCATTTGATCTATCTTTTTATGCATACATGCAGATTCTGAATGGAATCCTTTATGGACATAACTACATTTCTCCCACTTTCTTCCATTTCCACCTTTGGATCCAGAGGCATCGTTGAATTGTTTTGAGTACCCTTCCTTCTTTGGATTTGCATGTGTTTTCCTTTTGTATCTGGCTTTAGATTTCAGATTTGGATGATTGATACCATCTTTCACAACAAGTGCATGCGTCTTTGGGCATTTGATTTTACCCATGTTGATGAGCTTGTTCTTCTCTTGCGACAAAGACTCAATAAATACCTCAAGAGATGGAATCTTCTAGGTGGCTATTGGCAGCCATTTCACTTTTTATCCTATCTCTATAAGCTGCCTACACAAGTGTTTTGGAACCCTTGATTCTCATCACAAATCTTTGAATAAAACAACACTATATTTTGTTCATTTGCACACTTGCCTTTGTTCTCGTTTTCACGACTGCAAGCGTGAAAAATTTGATTTCGAAGTCACGTCAATGGCATTAAAATCGTCACTAGAATATTATGGTTACTCTTGTCTATGTGTTCATTGCATTTCCAATTCATTTATGTTCACATAGTTGGCAAGACTCCAAGATCTTTACTCATTTGGAATTCTTTTGTTGTTAATGTGATTTCATGTTTATAAGACTATGATGATTTTATAATGATTGTGATTCAATCGTTGATTTATTGGTGGTTTGATGTTATATAGTCTTTCATCGATTTCCTTGATACATTGGTTTCATGAAAACACTGACATTATGGATTAGACCCTTGGCGCAATCATTTCATACAACACATATTTGATATGATCTAACCCTCGGTTTTGATTTCGAATCATGGTTTTGATTTTAAAATTATGCAAATGCTATGCTTATGCAAWTTTTTGGGTCGGCTTACCATAGTTTTCATTAATTGTTTTAATGGYGTTTGATTTTAACACATTGCAATAGTAGTTTGAACCATATGCGTCGTCGGTTGTACATTGGGAAATGATTKTTTTGCATGGGCTGATCTAGCTCCACCACCCTCGCACATTCGGGCATTAATGCCTTCCCCCTATCCCGGRTCACCTCTGTTGATTTTCGGGGAAGTCTGTGAGTTATTCAATCCTGCAAATACCCTGTCCAAACCCTCACCCCTTACCCTGCTCATTATGTGTTTTCTCCTGGATCCTGTAGGGAGAATTTAACCCCATGGTGTTCAGAGTCAGTTACTGTTTCATTGCCAGAGAAGACTGCCCCCGTAATTGCCTCCCAGAGACACGTTTTTGCGTGAGCGATTTTGGGCAAACGATTTTGAATAAGATCAAACGCTTAAAAACCCAGAATCAAAATTAGCCCCTTTACCTTCATCATGAGCAGTTTCCTCAGAAATTGAGTTGTTACAGAGATCTAGCTCATGTTTTAGAGGTCAAGTTTTAGATCTCCTCTGTGGCTGAAAGGTGCGTTTTGGGTCTGTGTGCATTTGCTGAAATGTCTATAAATTCTCTAGGACTGTGCCTCAGAACTCCTCTCACCCGTCTAGCCTCTCACACTCTTGAACCCTTGATCAATCCTTAGAAAAACAAGCCAACGAGAAGAAAGAAAAAAAAAACCATTGGTTCAATTGTCTTCAGGAATGTCGAAGCAGCAACAACTTTTGTCAATTCGAAATTATCACGACTGAGTTGTTTTCTTACTACCCAGGTATGTGTTTTGACATCGATTTCGCTTTATGAGTTTTCTTGAATTAATATAACGGATTGGGTTTTTCTTTCGAATACTCATGTTTGTTTTAATAGAGTCAGAAATGGTTATGTTACTTCGAAGTTCAAGGAATGATTTTGATTTTATTTGAAATAATATAAAAGGTTTCGTTTGCAATTAGCATAAATTAGTCTGTTTGCATCAATTCGTTTTCCTAAAAATCCAATATAGTTATGACTTGGTTAATGAGATTTTGTTGTTCTCAGATTAGTATAAGCAATTGATTTGTTTTTTATTCTGTTTGGCTTGCTTTTGAAACAATTTTGTTCGTCTGATTTAGGATAGTCGATTGGGTTTGATTTCGATTAGTTTTGTTGGTTTTTAATTAATTCAAAACAATCCCGTTGACTTTGATTTACCAAAAATGATTTTGTTTAGTTTCGATAAATATTCTCGTTTGGATTATTGCATCCGATTTGTACAGGATATTTATTTGCTAAATTCAAACACAGTTATGATTTGGATTGATACGATTCTAATGTTGTTGGATTGTGTCGGCTCTAATATAGTTCAATTTATTTCTTATGCTCTTTCATGTATGCAATGCATCAATTATTAGAGATTGGTTTGACAAATACAACGTAATATATTGATTCAAAAATCATCTCTGTTAGTTTTGATTTGAAAACGATTCTGTCTACTCCCCATTGGTAATAACATATGTTTGACATTTTGCATATATTCCTATCACCGTTCAGTTAAGAAACCATGATTTCGTTTGTTTCAATTTGCATACAAGTTTGGTTTGGTGTGGCATGAATGATTCACTCTTGTTTGGAATTAGTAATTAAAGATTTGGTTTAATAAGTTGAATATAATTCTGTTAGGTTTTAGATTGATTTTAAAACAATTATGTGCTCAAATTAGACCAGCTACAGAATCGCAAGATTCTGTAGCTAGTCTTAAAAATTAGATTTTTGTTAATTTTATCAATAAAACATTATATAAACTTCTGTATTCTTGTCTACTTATAGGTACCTACGAATTTCATTGACAAATGGGACATGTTGTAGCAGTTTAGATATAGTTTTGAGTTGTTAGTCATAGGCTAAAATAGAGACTGCGGATATTATCCCCAGATTTTTTGTAAAACTGCTTTGATAATTCCCAGAGGGATGTTTTACCTTGTGGGAGGCCTTTAAATACTTGTTATTTTTTGTACTCATCATCATCACTATGGAGAGAACCAGACTATGGATTTATGATTCAGACTGAGATGAAAGTTGATGTCTTGTAACAAATTTTGCTTTCAATATATCAAACTTTTGTTTCAGGTTTTCTGCATATCAGTTTGCAATTAATTATCGACTACTTTAGCTATCATAATTCATTGCATGTTGATGTGATTTGATTTATATGTTGTCCATATCTGATATCTCTTATTTAAAAATACAACAATCACTTTATTTCAATTTAATGAATACAKGTTTATCTTTTTCATTAATTGAATTGTTTTGCACAAATTTTTGCACAAGGATTTATCTGACTGCGATGATTTGTAAATTATAAGATTGTTGTAATTTTTTATGTCTTTCTTGTCCTGTCATTGATATTTGAAGAGCACAACTGCGTCTAGTTTATGAGAAGCTTGTGGATAATCTGGTGCGGGTTTCCTCCCACCGAACAACTGAATCGACTATTTGATACAGGACGAACCTGAAGCGTTACTTCAGGTCAGTTTGCTATTTGTCATTTAATAGTTATCTTATTAGTGTTATTTAAGTAGTTTAGAGAAATATATTAGTTTAGATTCATAGTTAGAGTTATTATGGATTAGCTTAGATAGTTTTTATTCTATTTCTTTTTCATAAAATTATAAAAATCAAAAAACAATAGTTCCGCTGTCTTAGGACAGATTACAAATGATTTTTGCAGGTTTTAATTTAAAGCTGTAATTTTTAAATATTGTATATTTGTAATTAAAGTTGATTCTGTTGATAATTAAACATTTACTTTTATAGAATTATAGTTGTATGATTTAGGTAATAGATTGTATATATGTAGTTTAGATTTGTTTATTAGTTTATTTTAATTATTGTTTTTATTTAGATTAGTTTCTTAGTGTAGTTTTCATTTGCTTTTCTAGGACTTAGATCGGCCAACAAAGCCGCTAAACCTGTCAGGGTGGGTTATCTCAAACGGCTTGGGTTATTTAGACAACCCCGGACCGGATCCACTCTTCCAGTTGGTGAGCGTTCATTTTTTCCCGTCAACAAATGGCGCTAGAAGGAGGGTCGACTGACAAGTTGGCCTTGTAGGAGCCTTTATTTTAAATGTATTCAATTTCCCCCATGGCTCCCCAAACCACTGTGTTGGAGCATCCTTTCAACTTCTCATTACCCAATGTCCCCAACGAGACAGTCTCGCGCTTGTCCAAACTCACCTTTGATGGTGAAGGCAATATATCTGCTAAAGACCACCTTAACAAGTTTTGGTGCAAATGCATCAAACATGACATCTCAGATTTAGGAGTTTTATGCAGATTGTTCGCTTTTACTTTTAGAGGCCAAATTAAACATTGGTTTGAATCCTTTCCAGCATGTCACATTTTTTATTGGTTTCAATTTGTAGATGAGTTTCTAGATGCTTTTGAAAGTTATGATTTTGATCAATTATGTGAAGAATTTCATACTTCGCTAATCAACGACGATTCATCTTTAGAAGACTTTTTGACAAGAGTCTATCATATCCTCTGTAAATTTAATCTCGATGACATGTCATTGGCATTAAATCTCTTCTATGATGCTTCGATCCCTTCCATCCAGTCATGTTCAATCACAAATGAAGAACTAATTGCAAATCCTATCACTCAACTGCAAGAACAATCTTCTTCGCAAGAAGAGAAAAATTCTTCCGATAATGTTGAACAAGCCAGGGAGGTAGAATCTATTGACCAAGTTCTTATTGATAACCAAATTGGTTTTTCCTTTGAATCATTGTATTTTCAGTCTAAGACTAGTATGGAAGATGATTCGTTTCTGGCTCAAGGTGAATACCCTCATTCTTGTAACTCATGCTCTAATCAACATTTAAAATCACTCATTGAAGAACACTTAAGCAACGGAAATCTTCTTGAATGTTCTAGTACTCCTATGAAACTGATTAGAGAAGAAGTTACGGAACTAGAAGAAGAAACTTTAAACCTTCATCCTCAAAATGCACTTTGTTCACAGAAAAGACTAGATGCTTGTCACATAAATTTTGAATTATTTGTCACACAAAAGGCAAATCCAGATGATCATATTATGTTGAGGAATTCGTCACCAAAACAAAGTAAGAGTTTTAAAGAAGATGAAGAGAATTGTCTTGAGAATACCATTGTTGAGTATCATAGTTCAAGAGATTCTTTTCATCTGCTTATTTCTAATTCCTTTTATTCTTTATATCCTGATCTAATCCTAGATTTTGGTGGGCTTGATACCTTACCTACAACATACTACTCTTTTCCACCACAATCATATCCTTTCGATATGCTAAATTTTGGTGAAATCAATTCCAAACCTAACATTGATGAACTTGGATTTGACGCTTGTTCACTTTCATCACTCACATGGGAAGAGGACATGTTGCGAGATGATTTTACATAGTTTATTGTTGAAAAGGATGATGCATTATATTTTATGGATATCAAACATTCTACATTTCATATTCGTTCTTTGATTGGATCGAATCTTAATGTTTATGATTCACATTTTGAAATGATCAATCTCATCGAAGGAAACATTCAAACCAATGATCTAATTGATTGCACGAATCCTCCTATGATGAGTTTCCCATTGATATATTTATTTCATCAAAATATTGGTTTGCATTCTCATTTTTGTGAACGGATCTTAGAATGGCTTGAATATTCATATATAAATAAATTTCATAATAAAGACAAGGTTGTGCTTGCTTTCTTTTTACCCAAGTATCTTGGAAGTAGGTGTGACATGTTTATTTTAGATCCTCCATGTGAAGAAATTAATGAACACTTAGAGAATTATCAGGAGGATGGGGCATTTCAGCCTTGGTTGATGGTTATTCCATTTCCTCGTAATCCTGACAAGTTTTTCAAACCTACTTACACTCGCCCTTTCCATTATGACCCTTATCACGACAAGATTGCACAATGGTTGGAGGATTCATACAACAAGAATATCCAAGGAAATGGTAAGATCATGCTTACTTTGTTTTTAGATGCTGATTATGAAGGTAAGCGTGATAAATTTCTGTCAAATTTTGATATACTACCATTGTTATTAATAATGTTTTATTTTGTTTCTATTGCAGGATTAGAGTTACTTCAATGGCTACATTGGAAACATGATTTCACATAGTATCCTGATTTATTTAAAAGTTAGGGTAGGTTTAGGAATAGGTTTTTCTTTCAGTTTTATTTCTCACTATTTCTCTTTGTAATAATGCAGTCATGAACACAAGTGGGCGCACCACGAGAACCATAATACGACGATTGTCAAGGAAGTCCCCTTGATCCTTTTCTCTTTACTTCTAGTCGAACATTTATTTTCAAAAACGCAGTATCGTCATGAAAATCTTAAATGGAAAGTAAAGAGATAAATGAATCTGAATCAACCCTGACCCAAGGTACCACGAGTAGGACTACTTTCCCATCAAACAAGATTTTTCTACTTTCTTTCAGGGATTTGTTGCATGAGGTTTTCAGATGCACCTTCTGTACATATTTTTTGTGTGTGGATTTCTTTGCTTTCAAATCTTTCTTCGCTGGTGTGTTTTGATTTCTCCCTTATGCTTACCAGTTTTTGCTGTTGAAATACTCATACCTACATTATGAACTTTTCAGACAAAGAAAATAGAAAATTCTTTCTCTGAAGTGACTTCTGAAAAATTGTGTAAACATCAATTGTATACTTCTGAAATTTACATCTGTGTTGGCAAAGACTGTTGTTTGAAAGAAGTTAGCTGATTTCGATCTATAAGTAAAGCCTGTCGCGATCATCTATTATCTTCTTACGCTATCCCTGTTCCTTAAGGGAATGACTCAAAAAGATGTCTCCCTGCCTTAGAAAGTTGGTTCTGTAAATAAACCATCTCTGAATCTTAATGAAGGATAGTTCTAAAATTTTTTGTTGAGGTCTGTAAAAAATATGCTAAAATATCATAATTTTCAGCGTCACCCCGCTCAACTATATATCTTTAAAAAACTAAATAAAAGAGCTGTGGGAAGTGCTTGTAAACCCACTGGGATGTTGAATAGGTCTGCTGGCAACGGGTAAATGCATGGATGACGCCAAGACAACTTCGTCAGGGTACTGAACAGGCCTGCTGGCAGCGAAGCAATGTCAGGAATATGAAAATTCATAAATATGAAACCTCTTAACCTTAACATGTCCTTTATTCTGATCTAGAACTTCTTGGCAGGATACAGATATCAGAGTGGGTTAAATGGAAACCCTGTCGAGGCTATGGACGCCTGCTAGGAGCAGTGGCTCTGTCAAGAGTATTGGAGATTTTATCTTTAATATCGTGGCTCACTTGTCTTAAGACTGTTATCAGTTTTTCATCCTTTAAACACTGCTGGAATATTTGATCATTGATGATGTTTAAACATTTTTCTGGTTATTTCTGTGGAATTATTTTTATTATCTTTATTTGAATTCGTGTTTTTGGTAGAGATAACTGCTTCTACCAGTGTGTCGCCATTGTTGGCAGCCATTTCACTTTTTATCCTATCTCTATAAGCTGCCTACACAAGTGTTTTGGAACCCTTGATTCTCATCGCAAATCTTTGAATAAAACAACACTATATTTCGCGCATTTGCACACCTGCCTTTTTTCTCGTTTTCATGACTGCAAGCATGAAAAATTTGATTTCAAAGTCACGTCAATGGCATTAAAATCGTCACTAGATTATTATGGTTACTCTTGTCTATGTGTTCATTGCATTTCCAATTCATTGATGTTCACACAGTTGGCAAGACTCCAAGATCTTTACTCATTTGGCATTCTTTAGTTGTTAATGTGATTTCATGTTTATAATACTGTGATGATTTTATAATGATTGTGATTCAATCGTTGATTTATTGGTGGTTTGATGTTATACAGTCTTTCATCGATTTCCTTGACACATTGGTTTCATGAAAACATTGACATTATGGATTAGACCCTTGGCACAATCATTTCATACAACACATATTTGATATGATCGAACCCTCGGTTTTGATTTTGAATCATGGTTTTGATTTTAAAATTATGCAAACGCTATGCTTATGCAAATTTTTGGGTCGGCTTACCATAGTTTTCATTAATTGTTTTAATGGCATTTGATTTTAACACATTGCAATAGTAGTTTGAACCATATGCATCGTTGGTTGTACATTGGGAAATGATTGTTTTGCATGGGCTGATCTAGCTCCACCACCCTCACACATTCGGTCATTAATGCCTTCCCCCTATCCCGGGTCACCTCTGTTGATTTTCGGGGAAGTCTGTGAGTTATTCAATCCTGCGAATACCCTGTCCAAACCCTCACCCCTTACCCTGCTTACTGTGTGTTCTCTCCTGTCTCCTGTAGGGAGAATTTAACCCCATGGTGTTCAGAGTCAGTTACTGTTTCATTGCCAGAGAAGACTGCCCCCGTAATTGCCTCCTAGAGACATGTTTTTGCGTGAGCGATTCTAGGCAAAGGGTTTTGAATCAGATCAAACCCTTGAAAACCCAGAACCCAAATTATCCCCTTTACCTTCATCGTGAGTGGCTTCCTTAGAAATCAAGTTGTTACAGAGATCTAGCACATGTTTTAGAGGTCAAGTTTCAGATCTCCTCCGTGGTTGAAAGGTGCGTTTTGGGTCTGTGTGCATTTGCTGAAATGTCTATAAATTCTCCAAGACTGTGCCTCAGAACCCCTCTCACCCGTATAGCCTCTCACACTCTTGAAACCTTGATAAATCCTTAGAAAAACAAGCCAACGAGAAGAAAGAAAAAAAAAACCATCGGTTCAATTGTCTTCAGGAATGTCGAAGCAGCAAAAACTTTTGTCAATTCGAAATTATCATGACTGAGTTGTTTTCTTACTACCCAGATATGTGTTTTGACATCGATTTCACTTTATGAGTTTGCTTGAATTAATATAACGGATTGTGTTTTGCTTTCGAATACTCCTGTTTGTTTTAATAGATCCAGAAATGGTTCTGTTACTTCGAATTTCAAGGAATGATTTTGTTTTTATTTGAAATAATATAAAAGATTTTGTTTGCAATTAGCATAAATTAGTTTTGTTTGCATCAATTCGTTTTCCTAAAAATCCAATATAGTTATGACTTGGTTAATGAAATTTTGTTGTTCTCAGATTAGTATAAGCAATTGATTTGTTTTTTATTCTGTTTGGCTTGCTTTTGAAACAATTATGTTTGTCTGATTTAGGATAGTCGATTGGGTTTGATTTCAATTAGTTTTGTTGGTTTTTAATTAATTCAAAACAATCATGTTGACTTTGATTTACCAGAAACGATTCTGTTTAGTTTTGATAAATATTCTCGTTTGGATTATTGAATCTGATCTGTACAAGAGATTTATTTGCTAAATTCAAACACAACTATGATTTGGATTGATACGATTTTAATGTTGTTGGATTGTGTCGGCTCTAATATAGTTCAATTTATTTCTTATGGTCTTTCATGTATGCAATGCATCAATTATTAAAGATTGGTTTGACAAATACAACGTAATCTATTGATTCAAAAAGCATCTTTGTTAGTTTTGATTTGAAAATGATTATGTCTACTCCCCATTGGTAATAACATATGTTTGACATTTTGCATATATTCATGTCACCATTCAGTTAAGAAACCACGATTTCGTTTGTTTCAATTTGCATACAAGTTTGGTTTGGTGTGGCATGAATGATTCACTCTTGTTTGGAATTAGTAATTAAAGATTTGGTTTAATAAGTTGAATATAATTCTATTAAGTTTTAGATTGATTTTAAAACAATTATGTGCTCAAATTAGACCAACTACAGAATCACAAGATTCTGTAGCTAGTCTTAAAAATTAGATTTTTGTTAATTTATCAATAAAACATTATCTAAACTTCTATATTCTTGTCTACTTATAGGTACCTACGAATTTCATTGACAAATGGGACATGTTGTAGCAGTTTAGATATAGTTTTGAGTTGTTAGTCATAGGCTAAAATAGAGACTGGGGATATTATCCCCAATTTTTTTGTAAAACTGCTTTGATAATTCCCACAGGGATGTTTTACCCTGTGGGAGGCCTTTAAATACACAGGATGTTTTACCTCAGGAGGCCTTTAAATACTGTTATTTTGTACCATCATCATCACTTTGGAGAGAACCAAACTATGGATTTATAATAATACAAAATGGGACGAAAGTTGTTACAAGACATCAAACTTTTATTTCAAGTTTATTCATATCAGTTTGCAATAAATCTTGAAATAAAAGTTTGATATATCAGTTTGCAATTAATTATCAACTACTTTAGCTATCATAATTCATTGCATGTTGATGTGATTTGATTTATATGTTGTCCATATCTGATATCTCTTATTTAAAATACAACAATCACTTTATTTCAATTTAATGAATATATGTTTATCTTTTTCATTAATTGAATTGTTTTGCACAAATTCTTGCACAAGGATTTATCCGACCATGAAGGATTTGTAAATTATAAGATTGTTGTAATTTTATGTCTTGTTTGTCCCACATTGATATTTGAAGAGGCACAACCGCTTCTAGCTTCATTTGTGAAGCTTGTGGATAATCCTGGGTATGGTTTCCCACTAAACAAATTTAATCGACCATTTGATACAGATCTAACCCAAAGCTACTTCCAGTCAAATTGTTATTTGTCATTTAATAGTTAGCTTATTAGTGTTATTTAAGTAGTTTAGAGAAATATATTAGTTTAGATTCATAGTTAGAGTTATTATGGCTTAGCTTAGATAGTTTTTATTCTATTTCTTTTTCATAAAATTATAAAAATAAAAAAACAATAGTTCCGTTGTCTTAGGACAGATTACAAATGATTTTTGCAGGTTTTAATTTAAATCTGTAATTTGTAAATATTGTATATTTGTAATTAAAGCTGATTCTGTTGATAATTAAACATTTACTTTTATAGAATTATAGTTGTATGATTTAGGTAATAGGTTGTATATATGTAGTTTATATTTTTTTATTAGTTTGTTTTAATTATTGTTTTTATTTAGATTAGTTTCTTAGTGTAGTTTTCATTTGTTTTTCTAGGACTTAGATCGACCAACGGATCCTCTAAACCCGTCAGGGTGGGTTATCCCAAATGGCTTGGGTTATTTAGACAACCCCGGACCAGATCCACTCTTCCAGTTGGCGAGCGCTCATTTTTGCCTGTCAACAGTGGCCCCAGATGCAATCTTAACCGAATGAAATGTGGTTAAAAATATTGAGTATTCTGGACAAAGTTTGGAAAGAATGGTAATAACAATTTGTTTCTCCTCCTTATATTTATCAACCCCACAATCCTTCAGTTGCGACAACAAATCCTTATATTTGGTAAAGAAATTTTGGAGATTGTCGAAGTTTTTTGCATCCAAACTGAGCAATTCCACCTCGAGTATATGTCCCCTCATCTCATCCTATTTTCTAAAAAGTCTTTCCATGGTGGTCCAGAATTCATTGGTTGTTTTATAGGAGGATATGTGAAAGAGGAGCTCAGGAGAAATGAGACTGCAAATAGTTCCAAATGCTTCATCCATCTGATTCAGATACTTTGATTTTTTTATGGGTGATGTGGGTTTGGTATCTGTTTCCATGGTTAACCTATATAATCCTCTTCTTCTAAGATGAATTATCCTCTTATCCTTCCATGTAAAGAAATTTTATGGTGTAATAATGAATTCTTTTGGAAATTCCATATTTCCCATTGTCTTCAATCTTCGGTACTTGTAAAAAGAATCTCGTGTGCTTTTTCCTAGAAATGTGTTGGATCTTATACCATTTAAATGTGGATGAACCTACAAAAATAATATCTAACTATCAAAAATACATACACAATTTGCATAGAAATGAGAAAAGACAGAAATGAGAGAGTGAGAATCAAAGAATTTGCATTAACCAAAAGAATGAATGATAATTTACACATGATTTACTCCGTATAACTCAACTAATGTGCACTGGAGGAGAAGAAAATGCACCATAGTGGTGGTATAGAGTGATTTGGAGATACATTGGCAGTTACGGGAGTTAACTGCCACCTAGTCTGAGTTAACTAGTTTCTTAGTCTTCAGTTAACTGATTGAAATAGAGTGAAGTGAGGAGGAGATCAAGGAATCATGATTAATGCACTAGTTTGGTGATAATCCCAATACTGCATGGTGATGAAACCAATGTGGTATTAAGTCTCCACTCAAATGATCAAACTGAAGTGTGAATTGAAAAGAATATTCTCCTAGAATGTAGGAAAAGAAATATTCTCCCTAAACTATAGGAGATTGAATAATGACTAATAAACATAGAGAAAACCTTAGAAAAAATAAATCCTAGGTGTGTTTGAAGTATCTTTAACATGCCACATACATACGTGGGATGTTGTGGCTGAGGTATCGTACATACATGGGTTGTAAAAGGACAAGGCACATACATCAGAAAAGGTCATGAAGAATTGAGTAGATGTTGGTGCCAAGTCCCTGAAGTATGAAGCAAGTTCCTAGGTTAGCATTCCAAATATTCAGATCAGTTACAGAGGTTCTGATATGGTTATATGTTTTCTTTGATGATTATATATTCTTATGGTATGGTGAATTCTTGAAGCATTCTTGGTATGGTTGTTTTGAGATCTGGATATGGTATGTGTTGGTTGGTTGGTTGTATGAGAAACATTCTTATGTATGGTACCGTTCATATATGGTTGAGGGATATCTATGTTATATGATGATGTATGCATGAGGGATATGAATAGGTTCTTGTAGATGCTTCATTGATGACATCATACAGATGGCATAGGTTGGCTACAGTGACAGGTTGCAGATGGATGTGACCGAGGCAACAAAGTTTCAGAGTTGCAACAAATTAGTAACCCTAGTTTTCTGAAGGTATACATAGGTTAACAGAGGGAAGGTCGCATACATATGTGTGTTAAAGTATAGAGAGTTCAGGTATCTGTTGGTAAATTTGACAGATTATTTTTCTATTTACAAGTTGGGTCTTTTACTCGAGGGTTGGATTCCTCACATCTCAGTTGGTGTTGAGATATACAAGTTGGGTCTTTTATTGAGAGTTGGTACTCTCTTGGAGTTGGTGCTATTTTCAGTTGGTGCCAATAAACCCCAGAGATTGTAGTATCATGTAACACATAAAATAGAAATCTTACACATATATCTAGTGTTCTTTGTGTTTATTATGGTGATGGTTTATAGTTCTCTATTATTGATGAATGTTGTTGATACATGTAAGTATATAAGTATGAATGAATAATATGTTTGAAGTGGTTTCTAACTAAAGTTTTTAAAGAAGTGTAAAAATATCCCTATATTGATTCAGCCCCCCACTCTCACTGTGATTAGTGTGTCCAACAATTGGTATTAGAGAAGGCCTTCACTATAATCCTTACAATCTTGAAAGAGATCCATGGACACACAAATAAATGAACATGAAGATGAAGTTCCCTTCTTTGATGAGATAGATTACTCAGGATGAAGATTAAATATGAAAGGGTATCTGAATTCAAAAGGAGCACGTGTTTGGGATACAATTGTTGTTGGATCAGTTCCCTTGAAGAATCTGTCAAAATTTGCTGCACAAAAGGAAGAAAAGAAGAATAATGCATTAGCATTCAAGACCATCTTCAATGGACTTTCAGTTTCTATCAAAGAAAGCATAGGAAAATGTACCTCCACCAAGGACCTATGGCTGAAGATAGAGAATGAATATCATGACTCAGTCATCAATGAAGGTAAAGACTATTCAAATTTCAATAATTCAAAATGTAATGATTTTGAATGTTCTCATGCAAATGAAGAACAAGATCTAGAAGTAGTTTGTGTAGAATCAACTAATAATTATCTTATAGATGAAGAAGAAGATTTTTTGAAGCTTAAAGATAAAGTTATAGATGTGTTAGAAAAAGAAGATAATCCACATGATTTTGAAGATACTGAAATAATAACTAAGGAATCCCTAGAAAAGTATCAAAGGCATATCATAGCACTAAAACAAATTCTCAAGAAACAAGAAGGAAGTGGAACAACTAAGAAAATNGTGTTAGAAAAAGAAGATAATCCACATGATTTTGAAGATACTGAAATAATAACTAAGGAATCCCTAGAAAAGTATCAAAGGCATATCATAGCACTAAAACAAATTCTCAAGAAACAAGAAGGAAGTGGAACAACTAAGAAAATCAATCAATTAGAAGAGATCAAGAGACTACAGAATGGAATAATTAGTCAAGAAGAAGAAAATAATAAGGTAGATGATGAGGTTAGAAAAATCCTTGAAGAGCTTAAAGAAGCAAGAGAAATCAATGTCAATCTAAGGATCCAACTTGAAGAAGCCAAAAGGATAGAGGAACTATTGAAGAATTAGGTAAATGAAAAGGAATAATCACGCCATAAGCTCTAAGAAAAATTATTTTATCTCAGAAGGAAAGAAGAGAAGATAAAAAGGTTCACTAACATCTCAACAATCTTGGATGAAATCTTGGATAGTCAACGATCAACAAATGATAAATCCAGTATTGGATACTGCAATAAGAAAGAAACACACTTTGAACATAGCACTTCTAAGAAGCATGTTGTATGTCCCTCAATTTCAAATGGTGAAAGACAAGATACACAAAGCAAGGAAACCTTTAGAAGATTAGAAAAACAAAGACGCCAAGAACCTAGCCCAACACCTCAACCAAATTCAGAAGAGAGACACCTTCAAGATTGACCCAAAAGCACATGTATGAAAATGTTTTTCATGGTCACTGCTTCTCATGTAATGAATATGGTCACAAAGATTTGGATTGTAGACATTATGCAAGGAAAGTTGTTGGAATATCTCATGACATCCTAAGATGTTGGAGATGTAATCTTGTGGGACACATTGCTGCACATTGTCACACCATGAGATGTTACAACTGCAGTGGGTTTGGCCACAAATCCCAAGATTGTTGGAATTCAAGAAGACAAATAATGAGGAATTATTCATACAATATGGAAAGAATAGAATGGAAGAAAGAGAACATTGAAAGGATGGAAGATGAAAGAACAAGTACTGAGAAACCAGGACACTCTTAGAAGTGGATGAAGAATACTAAACATAAAGACATGAAGGAAGGCATAAAGAATGAGGAAATCTTAATATTTTATGAGTCATATGAAAGTTCATGTTAGAGCAGTCGCATACATACATGAGGTGACTTATAGAAATTTCATGTACATGAGTTGTATGAATAATAGGTTGCGTACCTATGGAAAAGCCTTGAAAAGGGGGTTGGAACAAACTGTAGGAGGTAAGTAATCTTAGGTTATCCGAGATCTCATGTTACCGGGATACATTTATACTTGTGTGTGTTTTTGATGAATGTATGGTGATAATATATAGTTGAGTTTTTGGAGCATCTGCTTAAATCCTATCTTGGATACATGGTACAAACCCTAGTATGTAGGTTGAGGCATTTCTGTTAAGGTACAATGTAGTACATGGATGGTACATATGTGAGCTCTACTGATATATCTTGATATGTATTGTGAGAATCATTTGTTTAGTAATATTGGTATATGGTTAGTTCATGCTTGAAGATACATATTGGGACATATTGTTACTGAAGTTTTGGCACATGGGTTGATGATAGTGTGATGTATTGTTGGAGTCCTACTTGTTGAATATCTTGACATTTGGTTGATGTACATGTTGGGTACATGAATGAGACACTGAGTTGATGAATTGGAATATACATAAGGTGTATGATATGGTGATAAATACTCTTGGTATATGGTACAGGATTGATGCTTGATATGGTAGTTGATTGAATCATATAATGAGTAATGTCACACTTGTTTGAGGTACATGGTTGGAATGTTGTATGGTTGATGATGCTATTGGTGCAGTTGGATGAGGCACTTGTTGGTGATCTATATACATACTCGGTACACACTTGGCAGATATTCTTGGCATACAGTTGAGATACATTTAATGGTATATGATGTATGGTATATGGTTGATGTGCATGTTTGGCACATGCTATGGTTATGTTTTACATCTTGATGAGTCATATAATGATCTATGGATGATGCATGATAGGTACATTCATGGTACATTTTTAGAGGCACTTTCTAGTTGGCACATGGTTTATGGATGATGTGGCATATATAACTTATTACATCATGTTGATGTTTGTGAGTAGTCTTGGTTGTTGAACATCTTGGTGATATTGTGCATATGGTTGAGAGTTTTCTTGGTGATTGATATTGGTGAATGGATATGATTTGGTAGATAATATTGATGTGACAAGTTGTGTTGTGCATAGTTGATGCACTTGTGTTAGTATAGGTTTGGTGTGTGGTTGATTCACCGATTGATGGTATGGCTTGAGGTACAACATGATGCATCATTGTATGATGTAGGGTCAGGTCCAATCATCATCAGAGGAATAACATACTATTGTTTTCTTGATACAGTATCAACGAGAAGTTGATCAGTGCTCCAATATAGAAACAACAATGAACATATGTAGCAGAAGAATATTATAGTGGTAGCATATTGTTCACAGTTATTACACAACATATTGTAGAGGAGACATTGGAGACATACCCATAGGGGGAGTTATTATTTTTACAATGATTGGTTACAGAGGTATGATTCCAAGAGGATAGATGATAGAGATGATCATAGAGGGAGCATTGGCATCCATGCCATCAACATTACATTAGAGTGATATCCTTTTTCAAAGGGGGTTATATTCATTATATGCATGAAGATTATCCCAAAGGAAAATGTAGATAGGGGGGGAAGCCTCAGGGACAGTTTCGTCAGGGGGAGCATCCCTAAAGAGATATACCCTTTTTCATTGATCTCAAAGGGGGAGAGATAGAAAAAATGATGAGGAGCAATGATCACAGAGGGAGCATGAGCATTTCCATGTATAAGTGTCACCATCATTATTTCCATCAATGATTTATGTTGACATCAATGTTGGTGTTTCCATCAATTCCAAATGGGGATATTGTTGTACTATGTTGTCATTGATGTCAAAGGGTTGATGTCAATTGGTGTCATTGATTTCAAGGTTGATATGAAAGGAATTTGTATTGTTTATGGCATGTCCAAGGTAGTTGATGAGAATGCATATTTCTATGTAAGAAGTACCAAATGGATGAACTCCAAATTTTTCCCCTTATGGTGAAATCCCTCATGGGAAAATGATTTTCAAATCCAACGTTGAGTAATCCTAGTAGTGTGGTTAAGGAACCCAAGTTTAGATGAGGAATAATGTAATGATGATTAGTGAATTTGCAGGTGAGACTATTCTATATGGAAAATACATGTTGTGTCATTTCCGGTAATATGTGGTGCGTCACGTAGTTCCTCGGAGATGTGGATATTTGGCTTAGTGAAGTTGGAAAACCCTCATGAGTTATATAGAATCCCCTAGAAGGTCAAATAAGTAAAATTATTCTAGAAACTCCTAGAGGAAGTTTACTAGTCAAAGTGGTTGTAACTAGGAGTTAATCATGGGTTAAGTTGTTTCAAAAAGAAAATAATTAAAAATAAATTAGTTGCAACTAGAAGTGGTGAGTTTACTATTTTTGGATAAATTGGTTGTAAGTGGAAAAAGTGGTTAGAAGTAGGTTATCCTTGAAGAAGGAAGTTGGTTAGAAGATAACCCCTAGAGGAAGCTAATTGGAGAGTATAAATAAGAGAGAAAGGTTCTCTTATTGAGACAAAGTTTGAGCATATTGAATATCTATTATTTGGTGAAACGATTATTGTAGGTACCCATTGATACATCTAAAGTTACGCAAGTCTAAAGTGGTAAAGGAAGGATGATGGTGAAAGTTTCATAGCTTTAGAAAAACCCTAATTTCTGAAGTGCAAGAGAGATGCAATGGAGGAGGTTGCATACATACGCAGGCTGTCATGGATGAGGTAGCATACATATGTGGGATGTAGAAGGATAGGGTGCGTCCAGAAAAAAAGTTCATGAAAAATTGAGCACATGTTGGTGCTAGGTCCTTGAAGTCTAAAGCAAGTTCCTAGGTCAACATTCTATAGGTTCATATCAACTATATAGGTTCTAGTATGGTTATATGTTTTTTTTTATTATTATAGCTACTTATGGTATGGTGAATGCTTGAAGCATTATTGGTATGGTTTTTTTGATATCTGGACATGGTATGTGCTAGTTAGTTGGTTGTATGAGCAACATTCTTATGTATGGTACAATTCTGATATGCTTGAAGGATATCTATGTTATATGATGATGCATGCATGAGGAACATGCATAGGTTGTTGTATATGCTTCATTGATGAAATAGTAAAGATGGAACATGTTGGATGTAGTGTCAGGTTGCAGGTTGATGCGACTAATGCAAAAAAGTTTGAGAGTTGCAGAAATTTAGTAACCCTAGTTCTCTGAAGGTATACACAAGCTAATAGAGGGAAGGTCACATAAATATTTGTGTTTCAGTATAGACAGGTCATGTACATACATGTGATGTAGCATAAATAGGTCGTTTATCTGTTGGTACATTTGAAAAATATTTTTTTTGTCTACAAGTTGGGTCTTCTACTTGAGGCTTGGATTCTCACATCTTAGTTGGTGTTGCGATATGCAAGTTGGGTCTTGTATTGAGAGTTGGAACTCTCTTGTATTTTGTGCTCTTTTTTGTTGGTGTTGATAAACCAAAGACATTTTAGTCTCCTATAACACATAATACAAAAATCTTACACATATATTCAGTGTTCTTTTTGTTTATTATGGTGATGGTTTAGAGTTCTTTATTATTGATGAATGGTGTTGATACGTGCAATTAGCTAAGTATGAATGAGAAATATGTTTTAAGTGGTTTCTAACTAAATTTTTGAATGAAGTATAAAAATATCCCTACATTGATTCAACCCCCACCTGCTCAGTGTGATTTGTGTATCCAACAATTGGTATCAAAGTAGGCCTTCACTATAAGACTTACAAGCTTGAAGGAGATGCATGGACACAGAAATGGATGAACATGCAAATCAAGTTCCCTTCTTTGATGAGACAGATTACTCATCATGGAGAATAAATATGAAAGGATATTTGAATTCAAAAGGAGAATTTGTTTTGGGTACACTTTTTGTTGGATCAGTTCACTTGAAGAATCAGTCAAATTTGTAGCACAAAAGAAGGAAAAGAAGAATAATGTAGTAGCATTCAAGACCATGTTCTATGGACTTTCAGGTTCTATCAAAGAAATCATATGAAAATGTAACTCCACCAAGGACCTATGGATGAAGATAGAGAAGGAATATAAAGACTCATTCAACATTGAAGGTAAAGACTCTCCAAAATCTTTTAATTGCAATAATTCAAAATGCAATGATGATGAATGTTATAATGCAAATGAAGAATAATATCTAGAAGTAGTTTGTGTAGAATCAACTAACAATTATCTTATAGATGAAGAAGAAACAAAAGTTATAGATGTGTTAGAAGAAGCAAAAGATAATCCATATGTTTTTGAATATATTGAAACAATCGCTAAGGAAGCCCTAGAAAAGTATCAAATGCATATCATGGCACTAGGACAAATGCTCAAGAAAAAATAAGGAAGTGAAACAACTAAGAAAAGGAATAAATTATAAGAAAAGGAAGAAGAGATCAAGATACTAAATAATGAAATAATTATTCAAGAAGAATAAAATAAGAAGGTAGATCATGAGCTTAAAAAAATCCCTGAAGAGATTAAAGAAACAAGAGATATCAATGTCAATCTAAGGACTCAAATTGAAGAATCCAAAAGGATAGCAGAACTATTGAATAATTAGGTAAATGAAAAGGAAGAATCATGCCATAAGTTGGAAGCAGAAGTAGTTGATCTCATAAGGAAATCAGAGAAGACAAAAAGGTTCATGAACAACTCAACAATATTGGATAGTCAAAGATCACCAAATGATAAATCCGGTCTTGGATACAAGAAGTAATCAACACACTGTGAAGCTATCACTTCTAAGAAGCATGATGTAGGTCCTTCAATTTCAAAGGGTCAAATCCAAGGTACACAAAGAAAGGAAACCTTTAGAGGATCAAAACAAGGAAGAAACCAAGAAGCCAACCCTACACCTCAAAGAAAATTCAGAAGAGAGACATCTTCAAGGTTGACACTAAAGCATAGGTATGAAAATGTTTTTCATGGTCACTAATTCTCATGTAATGAATATGGTCACAAATCTTTGGATTGTAGACATTATGCAAGGAAAGGTGTTGGAAGATCTCATGACATCCTATGATGGTGGAAATTTAATCTTGTGGGACACATTGTTGCACATTGTCATGCCATGAGATGTTACAACTGCAATGGGTTTTGCCAAAAATACTAGGATTGTTGGAATTCAAGAAGACAGTCAATGAGGAATGATTCATAAAATATGGCAATAAGAGAATGGAGGAAAGACAATATTGAAAGGATGAACTCTGAAAGAACATGTACCGAGAAACCAAGACACTCTCACAAGTGGATGAAGAAGACTAAACAACAAGACATGACTGAAGCTTAATATTTTATGAGGCATACACGGGTTCCTCTGGGAGTAGTCTCGTACATAGGCGAGGTGACTTATAGAAATGTCTCATATAGACATGAGTTGTCTGAATAACAGGTCATGTACATGTGGTAAATCCTTGAAAAGGGGGTTGGAACAAAATGCAAAAGGTAAGTAAGCTCAGGTTATCTGAGATCCGATGTTACAGGGATACATGTATACTTGTATGTGTTTTTGATAAATGTATGGTGAAGATATATAGTTAATTTTTTGGACGTATTCTTAAATCCTATCTTAGATGCATGGTACAAACCCTAGTATGTGGTTTGAGGCATTTTCTATTAAGGTACAGTGTTGGTTATTTTAAGTAGTTATCAATAATATTATGGCACTTTGTTTATGAGGTATATAATGGGTAATGTGATACTATATAGAGGTACATCATTGATATATTGAGGCATATTATTGGTAAATGTCTTAGAGGTATTATTGTTTCATTATACGTTTTGTAGTGAATGGTTTTGAGGCAGATTTGTTGCAGCACATAGATGGTACATATGTGAGCTCTACTGATATATCTTGATATGTATTGTGAGAAGAATTTTCTTAGTAATCTTGGTATGTGGTTAGTTCATGCTTGAAGTACATATTGGGACATATTGTTCATGAAGTTTTGGCACATGGTTTGATGATAGTGTGATGTATTGTTGGAAGCCTACTTGTTGAATATCTTGACATTTGGTTGATGTACATGTTGGGTACATGAATGAGACACTTAGTTGATGAGTTGGCATAAATGTAAGGTGTATGATATGGTGATACATACTCTTGGTATATGGTACATGATTGATGCTTGATATTGGTAGTTGACTAAAGAATATGTGATGTCACACTTGTTTGAGGTACATGGTTGGTATGTTGTATGGTTGATGATGTTATTGCTCAGTTGTAAGAGGCTCTTGTTGGTGTTCTATATACATACTTGGTACACACTTGGCACATATTCTTGACATACAGTTGAGATACATCTAATGGTATATGATGTATGGTATATGGTTTATGTGCATGTTTGGCACATGATATGGTGATGTTGTACATATTGATGAATCATATCTTGATCTATGGATGATGCATGATAGGTACATACATGGTACATTGTTATAGGAACTTGATAGTTGGCACATGGTTTATGGATGATGTGGCATATATGAATTACTACATCTTTTTGATGTTTGTAAGTAGTTTTGGTCGATGCACATCTTGATGATATTTTCCATATGGTTGAGATTTTTCTAGGTGATTGATCTTGGTGAATGGATATGATTTGGTTGATAAGATTGATGTGACATGTTGTGTTGTGCATAGTTGATGCACTTCTACTGGTACAAGTTTGGTGCATGGTTGATACACTGGTTGATGGTATAGGTTGAGGTATAGATTGATGGATCATTGTATGATGTAGGGTCAAGTCCAAGGATCACCATAGGAATAGTAGATTATTGTTTTCTTGATGCAATATTGCTGAGGAGTTGATAAATGTTATCATAAGTAGATTACAGTGGAAACATATTGTTAAGAGTGATTACACAACATCTTATAGATAATACAGGGGGAGACATATCCATAAGGGGAGCTATTTGTTTTCCCATGATTGGTTATAGAGGTATGATTCCAATAGGAGAGATTATAGAGATGATGATAGAGGGAGAATTGGAAGATATTCCATCAACATTACATCAATGTGATATCATTTTTGAAAGGGGGAGAGATTCATCAAATGCATGGAGATCATCCCAAAGGACAGTGCAGACAAGGGGAGCAGCCTCAGGGAAAATTTCATCAGGGGGAGTATCCCCAAAGAGATATACCCTTTTCCATTTATGTAAAATGGGAGAGATAGAAAATTTTATGAGGAGTGATAAACATTAATGAGTGATGATCACAAAGGGAGAATGAGCATGGCCATGTCTAAGTGTTGTCATTATTATTTCCATCAATGATTTATGTTGACATCAATGTTGGTGTTTCAATCAATGCCAAAGGGGGACATTGTTTCACTATGTCATTGATGTCAAAGGGTTGGTGTCAAGTGGTGTCATATTGACGTGTTGTCATTCATGTCAAGGTTGATATCAAAGGAAGTTGTATCATTGATGGCATGTCTAAGGTAGTCGATGAGAATGAATGTTTATATGTAAGAAGTACTAAATGGGTGAACTCCAAAGTGATCCTATTATTTTGAAATCCCTCACAGGAAGATGCTTTGAAAATCCAAATGGTTAGGTGGTTGCGAAATCCTAGTAGTGTGGTTAAGGAACCCAAGTTTGGATGAGGAATAATGTAACGAATATTAATGAATTTGTAGGTGATACTATTCTAGATGGATAGTAAATCTCATGTCGTATATGGTGATATGTGGTACATCACGTAGTTCCTTACGGTTGGGGAGATATAGCTTAGTGAATTTGGATAACACTGATGAGTTATCTAGAAGCCCCTAGAAGATCAAAGAATTCAAATTATTCTAGAAGCTCCTAGAGGAAGTTGACTAGTCAAAGTGGTTGTAACTAGGAGTTAATCATGGGTTACATTTTTGCAAAAAGAAAATAATTAAAAATAAATTAGTTGAAACTAAAAGTGGTGAGTTTACTATTTATGGATAACATGTTTCTAAGTGGACAAAGTGGTTAGAAGTAGGTTATCCATAAAAGAAGTAATTTGGTTAGAAGATAACCCGTAGAGGAAGCTACTTGGAGAATATAAATAAGAGAGAAAGGGTCTCTTATTGAGAAACATTTTGAGAATATTGAATATCTATTATTTGATGAAAAGGTTATTATAGTTACCCATTGATACATCTGAAGTTACGCAAGCCTGAGGTAGCGAAGGAAGGTTGACAACGAAAGTTTCGGAGATTCAGAAAAATTCCTAGTTTTTGAACCATACACAGGATGTAGTGGAGGAGGTCACATACATATGAAGGATGTCGTGGCTGAGGTAGCATACATACGCGGGATGTAGAAGGTTAGGGCATGTACAAAAGAAAAATTCATGAAAATTTGAGTAGATGTTGGTGCATAGTCCCTAAAGTTTGAAGCAAGTTCCCAGGTCAACATTCTATAGGTTCAAATCAGCTACAGAGGTTCTGGTATGGTTATATGTTTTCTTTGATGCTTATATATTATTATGGTATGGTGAATTCTTGAAGCATTCTTGGTATGGTTGTTGTGATATCTGGATATGGTATGTTTTGGTTGGTTGGTTGTATGAGAAACATTCTTATGTATGGTACAGTTCAGATATGGTTGAGGGATATCTATGTTATATGGTGATGTATGCATGAGGGACATGCATAGGTTTTTGTATATTATTCATTGATGGAATCATACAGATGGCATAGGTTGGCTACAGTGATAGGTTACAGGTGGAGCTGACCAAGGGAGAAAAGTGTTAGAGTTGCATAAATTTAGTAACCCTAGTTCTATGAAGGTATATGTAGGCTGACAGAGGGAAGGTCACGTAAATATGTGTGTTTAAGTATATATAGGTCATTTAAATACATGTGTTGCAGTATAGACATATCATGTATCTATTGGTACATTTGACAGATATTTTTTATGTCTACAAGTTGGGTCTTGTACTTGAGGGTTGGATTCCTCACATCTTAGTTGGTGCTATGATCTGCAAGCTGGGTATTGTATTGAGAGTTGGTACTCTCTTGGAGTTGGTGTTATTTTTTGTTGGTGTTGATAAATAAAATATATTGTAGTCTCCTATAAAACATAATACATAAAGCTTACACATATATCTGGTGTTCTGTGTGTTTATTATGGTGATGGTTTATAGTTATTTACTATTGATGAATGTTGTTGATACGTGCAAGTAGCTAAGTATGAATGATTAATATGTTTTAAGTGGTTGTTAAATAAATTTTTGAAACAAGTATAAAAATATCCCTACACTGATTCAC
>SNQJ01S0013926.1:185021-197827 GCA_010110895.2 Picea sitchensis
AATGAAAATGTCTCCTTGGTATATATAGGAGACTAGGAGGTATAATTACAACTAATGGCCTAAAGCCGACATAAATAAAATAACATTACTAATATAATATGCCCCAATTAAGGGGTAATGAGCCAATTTTAGGGCTTAACGAACCTCAAATCCACGTGACCAATCGACATGACCATGACCTTCACCCGAAAAGGTGTTTTGGGTTTCGCGACCTCGCCATTCCTATTGTGAGTCCCCCTAACGCCTTCAATCCATGAACCCTTGAAATGGGCGAACGGGTCCTCAACTCCTCCCTTATGCCTTGGCCATGTGACCTTTAGTCATATCCTAGGGTCCACCTCCAAGCGCATTGGGGTTTCGTGATTTGGGGGTTCACGATACAACGCTACTCCTTTTCCCTGAAGTTCAAACTCGCTATTTATTTACTGCGGATCGACGATCCAGATCCTTCTATGATATAATGGCCTAGATCCTGTCAATATTTTGTGACTCTTTACTTCTCTTCATGACTTCCTCCATGCTCCTAAATTCCACAATATCGCAATTCTAAGTCAGAAGATCAACAACTCTCGTTGACCCAGATCTAACAGGGACTATTCCTCCTGAGCTTGTGAGTGTTGACAGACACTCAACCTTAACTCCTCCACTGATCCACTAGATCCAATGGTCCTCAAAAAATCGATATTTCTCCCTCTGAGAATTTCAAAATTCCATTCGAGCTTTCGATACTCCTGACCAAATAACTCGGTGCCTCCTTCTGAGATTGATTTATGGGAGGTGACTCCATCCCTCGTCTTCCTTCTAACTCTTTGAAGCCTCTATCCTTCCTAAGCTTGGTTCTTGTTGCAAACTCAAGGATTCTAGGAAATCATGCCGGCACTCCTTGCGACTTTATGATAATATATGATTATCTGAACTTCTCAATTTTGTGCACTCCTTGCAATAGTAACTCTTCGAACACTCACTTGGGTTGGAAAATTCTACGACTCTAACCTGTATGTGCAGTCCTTGCATGGATCTGTGTTATACTTTCACTTCCATTGGTATGAGAACAACAATATCTATCTTGAGCTTTTCTGAGGCAAAACTCAGAACTGGTTGACACACTCCTTGTGGACTTTCACTGGACTCCTTGCAGGAATTCTCAAGACGAGAAAACATTGAAACTCATACTCTTCCTCTCACAGACTTCATACATCTGACATGAAATCATACATACACACACAACATTGAAACAAATGCATAACAGAGCATATAAGCAAACTATAAACATACCATTCAATAGATGTAAAAATAATTCATAACACCATGAGATTGGATCAAAGATTTCTTATATTAATCCAAGTGCATCTGTACATGGGTTCTATAGCAAAAACTATCTACTCATACAATCTTCTACAATCTATCTTCAGTTATTTTCTCCTATTCTCTTGCTCTATAGCTCTTACAATTACAATGAAAATAATCTTACCATACAATACATACGAGGGAGCTTTCTAGAGTATTCCCTCCTACAACTCTAACTATCTAATCAAATTAAAATCTCTACAACTACTTTACATTTATTACATTAATTGCCTCCAAAAAATAGATGAGAGAAACCATTCAAGATCTACATTACAATATCCAAACCATAAAAGAAAAAATATCTTCCTAGATATTACATTAATGTTTTATCTTTTCAAATTCAAAACGTTCTCAAAATGTGCGCTGGTGTGTTTCCAACTATCCTCTTCTTTTGTGCTTGCTTTGCTAGATTGCTTACAATGCTCCTGCATCACCCTCTCAGTGTGATTCATGTATCCAACATTTGCTATCAAAGCATGCCTTCACTATCAACCTTACAAACTTGAAGGAGATGCATGGACACACAAATGGATGAACACGTAGATGAAGTTCCCTTATTTGATGAGATAGATTACTTGGCATGGAGAATAAATATGAAAGGGTATTTGAATTCAAAAGGACAATTTGTTTGGGATACACTTTTTGTTGTATCAGTTCCCTTGAAGAATCAATCAAAATTTGCAGCACAAAAGGAAGCAAAGAAGAATAATCCAGTAGCGTTCAAGGCCAAGTTCTATGGACTTTTAGCTTCCATCAAAGAAATCATAGGAAAATGTACCTCAGCCAAGGACCTATGGATGAAGATAGAGAAGGAATATAAAGAATCAGTCATCAATGAAGGTAAAGACTCTCCAAAATATTCTAATTGCAATAATTCAAAATGAAATTTTGTTGAATTCTCTCATGCAAATGAAGAAGAAGTTCTAGAAGTAGTTTGTGTAGAATCAACTAACAATTATATTATAGATGAAGAAGAATATTTGTTGAATCTTAAAGATAAAGTTATAGATGTGTTAGAAGAAGAAAACGATAATCCCTATGTTTTTGAAGATATTGAAAGAATCACTAAGGAAGCCCTAGAAAAGTATCAAATGCATATCATGGCACTAAAACAAATGCTCAAGAAACAAGAAGGAAGTGAAACCACTAAGCAAAGGAATAAATTAGAAGAAAAGGAAGAAGAGATAAATAGACTAAAAAATGAAATAATTAGTCAAGAAGAAGAAATAAAGAAGGTAGATTATGATCTTATAAAAATCCTTGAAGAGATTAAAGAAACAAGAGAAATCAATGTCAATCTAAGGACCCAACTTGAATAATCCAAAAGGATAGAGGAACTATTGAATAATCAGGTAAATGAAAAGGAAGAATCATGCCATAAGTTGGAAGAAAAAGTAGTTTATATCAAAAGGAAAACAGAGAAGACAAAAAGGTTCATTAACAACTCAACAATATTGGATGAAATCTTGTATAATCAACGATCACCAAATGATAAATCCAGTCTTGGATACAACAAATAGTCAACAAACTATGAAGTTAGCACTTCTAAGAAGAATGATGTAGGTTCTTAAATTTGAAATGGTGAAATCCAAGCTACACAAAGAAAGGAAACCTTTAGAGGATCAGAACAAGGAAGACACCAAGAAGCCAACCCTACACATCAAAGCATTAATAAGAGAGACATCTTCAAGGTTGACAGAAAAGCATAGGTATGAAAATTATTTTCATGGTCACTACTTCTTATGTAATGATTGTGGTTACAAAGCTTTGGATTGCAGAAATTATGAAAGGAAAGGTGTTGGAAGATCTCATGACATCCTATGATGTTGGAGATGTAATCTTGTGGGACACATTGTTGCACATTATCACACCATGAGATGTTACAATTGCAATGGGTTTTTCCAAAAATCCGAGGATAGATGGAATTCAAGAAGATAGTGAATGAGGAATGCTTCATACAATATGGCAAGAAGAGCATGGAAGAAAGAAAATATTGAAAGGATGGAAGTTGAGAGAACATGTACCGAGAAACGAGGACATTCTTAGAAGTGGATGAAGAAGAATGAACAACAAGACATGACTGAAGCTTAATATTTTATGAGGAATACACAGGTTCCTGTGGGATTAGTTGCGTACATACACAAGGTGACTTATAGAAATGTCTCATATAGACATGAGATATCTAAATTACAGGAAATGTACATGTGGTAAAGCCTTGAAAAGAGGGTTGGAACAAACTACAGAAGGTAAGTAAGCTCAGGTTATCTGAGATCTTATGTTACAAGGCTACATGTATACTTGTATGTGTGTTTGATGAATGTACGGTAATGATATATAGTTTATTTTTTGGAGAATATTCTTAAATCCTATCTTAGATGCATGGTACAAACACTAGTATGTGGGTTGAGGCATTTTCTGTTAAGGTACATTGTTGGTTATTTTAACTACTTATCGATAAGATTATGGCACTTTGTTTATGAGGTAATGTGATACTAGATAGAGGTACATGATTGATCTATTAAGGCATATTCTTGGTACAATTCTAGAGGTATTATTGTTTCATTATACTTTTTGTAGTGAATGGTTTTGAGGCGGATCTGTTGCAGTACATGGATGGTACCTATGTGAGCTCTACTGATATATCTTGAGATGTATTGTGAGAATCATTTGTTTAGTAATCTTGGTATGTGGTTAGTTCATTCTTGAAGTACATATTGGGACATATTGTTCGTGAAGTTTTGGCACACGGGTTGATGATAGTGTGATGTATTTTTGGAAGCCTACTTGTTGAAAATCTTTAAATTTGGTTCATGTACATGTTGGGTACATGAATGAGACAGTTAGTTGAAGAGTTGGAATATACGTAAGGTGTATGCTGTGGTGATACATACTCTTTGTATATGGTACATGATTGATGCTTGATATGGTAGTTAACTGAACCATATCATGAGTGATGTCACACTTGTTTGAGGTACATGGTTGGTATGTTGTATGGTTGATGATGTTATTGGTGTAGTTCTATGAGGAAATTGTTGGTGTTCTTTATACATACTTGGTACACACTTTGCACATATTCTTTGCATACAATTGAGATACATTTGATGGTATATGATGTATGGTATATGTTTGATGTGAATGTTTGGCACATTTTTATAACCCTAAATTTCTCTACACCTACATACCTGGCCTTTGGACCTCTTACTTGCATTTGTTTCCAAGCCATCACTGAGTTGCTCTTTTAAAAAACTAATTTTTTGAAGATGTACGTGCCTTGCTCCACTAATTCCTGCGTACATATTCTTGTTGCATCAATACAACCCGCGTACATATGCATGATGCACCCCTACATCCCTCGTATACTTGCAAAACTTGCAAAAAATAAAAAGTTGCAAGGAATTTGTTGAGATTACAGGCTATTGGGTAGTTTCCCAACTAATCCAGAACCTATAGCCCATCACCCAACTGAATAACCATCCTTTTCCCATATAAAAGGAGGTGTTTGTTATAACCCTAATTTGCACCATACATGCTTACCTGGAATCAAGACACCTCAGATCCCTTCTTTGCCAAAGTACTATTGAACAACTCTTTAAAAAACCTCTTTTATAAGGGCCCACATGTCCAACTCCATTACTGCACGCGTGTACATGCTGGATGACCTAAAACAACCCGCGTGTACCTACAAAAGCAAGAAAAAAGGAAAGTTTTCGACATAATACACAACTTTGGGTGAGTTAACTGAATCTTCTAGCCATGCATGGCCGAGGGTTCATCCAAATACCTAGCTTCTTCTAGCCTATAAAAGAAGGGTTAGGGGTCCTATTTGGAAGAGGAGAATAAGACTAAAGAAACTCTACCCAGTTGCACATTCCCATTGTCCMAACCCTTTAGCCATCCTTGTGCAAAGAGAGATRCAAAGCAAAGAAGTTGGAGGAAATTTGAAGAGGAGCCTAGCATCAGGTTCAYAGAGTAGTGGCCGGTCTCAACATTGTAAGTTGATTCATTAAAGTTAATAATAAAGAAATTATTTTCCCATCCCACTATATGAGTTCTTCATAGTTTAGTGAATATATGTTTGAATCTATAACCCATTAATCTGTAGAACAAATGCATGTAGAGTTTGTTTCTTGTCTTGTACGTAGGTCAGTCTTGTGAGGATAGCTGCTAGCAAGCGATCAAGCCTGAAGAAGGATCGACATCGAACATCCAGAACAAGGTATGTTCGTTTAACCATGTATTTTCTTAAAAGAAATGGGGATTAGGTCTGGGACAACGGTAGAAAGTAGGATTCTTTCGGTCTTATCTRCATGCATAATATAACCCTAAGTGCTAGTCCATAGGGGGATTTCCCACCACAACAGAACAGTGAAAATTTGCCTGTTTCACATCCCCTCCTTGCCCCAAGAATTTGCAGCCCTTTTGTGAGAATTTCCTCAGAATTCCCCAATTTGCCTTCTTTCCTCCATCTGAAACCCATTATACTTCCCTAAGGAGAAGGTTGAGAGGAGATGATATATGGAGGTTCACTTGGATCTTAGTGAAGAGGATCCCAGAACAAGTTCATGTAGCAGTAGTCGGCTTTGGTTGTAAGTGATCATTATATTATCAATGAAAGAAGTACTTTTCCTATTCCTAACCATGATGTGTTGAATGTTTACATGTGATTTATGTTTTTATTCTAACATATAACCCTAGTTTGTACATGAATTGAATTCTTGTAGCTTTTTTTTTGTCTGTATTTGAATGCAGGTTGACCTTGGGAAGAGGCATGCAGTCAACAAAGTTATCAAGTGCGAGAGGATCATCATCAGACGTGGAGTAGAGGTACAATTACCCGATCCTCCTCATTTTTTTTTCTTGTATGAGTCTGGGATATGTTTTGGGTAGTTATAGAAGTAGGAGACTTTTAAATGGTTATTGATCTACCTACATTGTAAACCCTAGTGTATCCATAGGGGGGGTTACCCCGCTAGAAGAACTGACAACCATACTAGGGAATCCTCTAGGGTTTTAGGGGATTTTTTGGGTGTTTGATTGGTTTTATACCTTTTGAGTTTCTTTTTGAGTCTACTGAGTCTTTAAGGGATTCTGGTCACCTGTTGGTGCTATACTAATTCTCCCTGCCATGTTAGTCTATCTATTTTACTTCTTTTTTCAAGAAGTACTGAGATGTACACACCCTGCTGTGGGACATCACGCATACATATGTGCCCTTCTTGGTAGATAGCTTGTGTACATACACAGGTTGCTTAAGAATAAATAGCGTACATGTTTCAAGAAACTATTTTTAAGAAGAGGCCATCAACTTCTTCCTTGATTGAGGTTTTACTTATCAGGGTTTCTTGATAGAGTTCAATGTCTTTGTTTTTACAGTCAAATCTTGGGTTAGATGCCAGTTTGCTTGTCTTTTTGAAGATTTCTTGTGTTTACTTCTGAAAGGGTTTTTAGGCAAGTCTTCGAGTTTGTTGATTAGCCTGTTTGGTGTCTTTAGTGACTCCCTACAATCCGAAGTGGGCCAGAGGTCAGTTTCATTCTTGTCTTGTATTTATTTTCCCCCTTTCATTCACTTTAAATAAAAGAGAAAAAGATTTAGTTCAAGTTTTCCTGTTTAAAGCATTTCCAAAAAGAAAAAACAATTTTTCATTCTTAGTTTGGTAAATTAGTTAGGGTTAGTTATTTTACTTGAAAGGAAAAAGAGTTCAGTTTTTAAGTTCTTTACTGATTTCCTAGAACTTGAGTAGCTCGTAGTTGAGTGAAATTTCATTTTAGTGAAAGATATTGAAAATAGTTAGTTATGAAAAGTTGTTTACAAAGAGCTAGTTGAAAAATTTTATTTGATAACTAGAAGTAATTTTTCTTTTAGAGTTTCATTTATTCCTCTTCCCTTTGTCTCTCATAAAACATCACTAGTTTCACCGTCGTGTCCTTTGAGTTAAAACAAGCCATTTAAAACGAATGCTAATTTAAAATTAATTAGATTTTATGTTTGTAGGGTCAATCAACTAGTTTATGGTTAGAGCCTTGAATTAAGTTCGAGATGAAACTCTTCAAGGCTTATAAACAAACATCGGAGTCAGAGATAGGGAGTGGTAAATCCCAGTCACATGAAATTTATACGAGACCCCCCTCTAACATAGGGGATAAACACGAGGTCGCATGAGGAAAGGCAGTGAAGATAACCCCTCCAAAGCTAGACTAAACATAGTGGGGAATGCATATTGAGGATCTGTCATGGGATACTATCACTTTCATTTTCCTATGGAGCTTCGTGGACCTCGAATCTGTTCAAGATCCTCAGTTGTCTTCTGGACCACTTACTTTCAATACCCTCAGTAGGTTTCAGACTTTTTATCCTACTCATTGTAGTCCACCCGAGTCTCGACTATACCCAATTGGTGATTGTTCGCGAGCTAGAAACTTAGTTTCCTTTATTATATGGACTTACACAAGTGACTATGGGGGTATACCATAGTACCTAGGGTAGACGTCGAGTCACACTTTGTAGATTATACCCAGAGGGTGCTTCTGTGTTTGATTTTCACTTGCACTGGTAAGTTTCTCTAGTGTTGGATGCCATAAATTTTCTTCCAACTAGATAGTGGATTGCTTGGTTTATATTATATGAATTTATCTAGTGAGTGCTTGGTTTTCGATGATAGTAAAATCCTTACTGTCTTGTTGATATTTTCACACAGTGGAATATCAAGCTCTCTACTGGTTGCGAAGGCTTCAGGGCCTGCCTCTGGTTGCATTAGAGGCACCACCACCACTTTTACAGTGAAGAATTTACCATCAAGGGTCATTCGAAGCAATCGGGTCACAGGAGCTTGTGCCCGAGCCAGCTCCAAGAGGAGATTACTTGACTCTGGAGGAGCCTACTGTTACTAACCTTGGAGCGAAAGGTCTTGGGACTTTCAACCCTCCGGTCACTGACTTTTCAATGCCAATATTGGTACAAGTTGTCCCTCTGAGGGTTACACCTTATGAACGTCAGATAATATTACAAGAAGCTATGGAAGCAAATGTTGATACTTTGTTAGGGAGTCCTCACACTCCCTCAATGACTGCCACTATAGGAGGTATCTTGACTCCTAACACACCTTCATCGATCCGTACCAAAATGGTCTTGACCACCTCTAATTTGAGTAGTGGTCTGATACCGTCAGCCGCAACGACCACTGCTCCATTCACACAAAGTGTGACATGCCGTATGTTTTCATATGGGATGCCTAGATTTGATATGAACTTTGTCCTTACCTACTCCACCTTACAGACCATGGGTATGGGGGAAGGGAGCTCAAATTCTCCCTTGCAAGGGTCCATGGGAGGCACCTCAACCTCCTATAACACTATCCCTTATGGTGGGGGTCATATACCTCCTTCGTTCCCCTTGCTCGGTGGCACTTTCTAGCCAACCGTTGAGCCAAACACGAACTACAACTTGTTTGGAGCAGGAATTCTAGGACCTTCTTCTTACACCATGCCAGTGGGTTCAATTCCATTCTCTTTGTTCAATGTGCTCGGTAATAACGCTTTTTCATCAGCTACCGTCTCGGCCAGGGGAAACCCCAGTTTTGGACAACTGAATCCTGTGCAAGTTACTATTCCTACATAGGGGGAAAGTACAAGAGTTTTCTCCTCACAAGGACTTTGGAATCCTTGGCAGGGAGCATTTCCTTGCAAACGATGTCGACCGGGTGCAACCCCTTCCATGGTCAATGGAACCCCAGGAAAGGCTTAGTACCTATGTCTGTCAGATCGACAAGGGGCAACCCCTTCCAAAATATTTGGAACACAATGTAGGGAGAAATATCGACCCAACCAATGTTATGCAACTATGGGAGTCAGTCAATGATTTCCCAACAAACACAGTTTCYTCATGTTGGTCAAGGCCATGGTTTATACCARAACCCTTGCTAGCAACCCAAATTTTCCTAGCAACCTGGTGCCATTCAAACTCCAGGCCCCCTTTTTACTATACATAATACCCAGCCCAAACTACTRTTTCTGGAAACGTTACACCTTCCAAAYTTGTCAAGGTTGCTTARCGACCCGATTTGTCATGATCTGTGTTGGCCTCCCATGCCGACCAAGTTGCCTTCTGACATCCCAAAATTCGAGGGCAAGCTTGGCGAAGACCCAGGTGATCACGTGACAACGTTCCACCTATGGTGCTCATCAAACTCACTACGATACGACTCCGTACAATTTCTCCTATTTCAATGCACTATTATCGGGGGTTCCATGAAATGGTACATTGATCTCGACCACTCAAGATATTCTTACTTTAGGGATTTAGCGATGGTTTTCCTAAACCATTTCCAACTACCCGTGAGATATGATGCTGACACTGAATTGCTGGCCAAATTTGAGCATACTAAGGCCGATCATATCTCAAATCATGTCTGAGAATGGAAAAATCGAAAGAGTTTGATTAAGGTACATGTCCCATCGTCTTTCCTATTGGAGTGGTTCCTGAAGTATTTGGTACCTCATTTATCCAAGGACGTTGCAACTTTGGGAATGTTTTCATAGGAGGAGTTGATAATGAGAGTGTAATAGCTTGAATTGATATACTCTCAGTCTGGCTTACTCTATGAGATTTTTCTAGTGCACCATGGTCCATCCTTGACAAGGCTAGACAGAAGTCTGGACCACATGCCGATGGCATAGTTGGTTCAGCACAAGCAAAGTTCATTAATCAGTTGTCAAATCAATTACAACAATTGTCGATACAACAAACAACATCCAGCCAAACCTATGGTTCGACTGTTCCCACTACCCAAACATCAGATGTACATAGTGTGTAGTCGATGAACTTGAAGGCCAACCAACAGCCTGAAGGGAAGAAAAAACAACGAAACAAGAAGGGTAATGGGGGATAAGAAACCCAACAACAATGCTAGCGAGGGAAATAGAGAGAAGATAAAGTCGAAGTATCTATGTAACCTTTGCATGGAGGACCACCCGACTCACCTCTGCCCTCAACTTGTGGAGGCCTAGAATTTATTGGCGCAGACGTATCCTGTTGTGTTAACAAACCCATTTTCACATGGGAAAAATATGAATCAAGCCTCTTTGAGTGCATATGGGGGCAGTCAGGGACCCCCATGTCTTATAGTAATCCTTCAGTCGTGAACATTTATATGATGAAAGGTGATGCTTATATAGGTACCTAGGCACACGATTACGGAATGTCGAAGTCTACCAAAAAGGGTAAAGAAGCCACAAACCCAACAGTTCCTCTCCAAATCGAGAATACATAGGGTGAAACAATGACATGCATCCCGAAAGGGGTGTTCAAGAAAGCTTCTCATAATCCAAACGTGAGGGTCACCCAAAACTACTCTATGGTGGAGGATTTGTCACAAACCCCTTGCCCGATGTCCGCTTTGGAGGTCCTCCAGAGATGCCCTTCACAGAGAAAGGATTTGTTGTCTACCTTAGGATCTGAAGAGACTTGTAATCTAGGAATGATCATGCTTGATATGACTGACTTGAAACCTCGTCTCCCTTACCATGTTGCATTTTAGATAGTAGTGGTTCACCCCACGAAATATTTTACTCAGAATATCTTCCGCATGGTGGTTGATGAGGGTGCCTTGACTTGCGTGATGTCGTTGGCATTTTGGAATTTCATTGGCCAACCATTTTTGTCTCTGTCACCTACTCTGCTTACTTCTTTCGACGATCTTTCTTTCAGACAACATGAAATCATTCCTTCTTTCCCCATGCAGTTGGGAGGAAAGACATTGTGCGTCAAATTTAAAGTGGTCAATGCACTTCTCGACTACAAACTTTTGTTAGGAAGGAGTTGGACCTGTTGGCGACGAAAGTCACTTCTGGATTGCTAGAAGGAGCAGAGCCTGATGCCCATCAGTTTTATGTCACAGTTTGTTTATAGATGGGGTGACCGAATGGAAGCCAACTCAAAACGATATCATTCCAACTCCAAACTAGGCCAGGCATGCATAGGTGAGTGAGGTCTTTATAAACTTCAGACAGTGAGTGTAGTAAAGGGTGAACAGATGAAAGACTTGTATGGAAGGAGTGCGAAGGTGTGTTACAAATGACAGGTTTCTAACAGACTGTAGAAGAAGGAATCCAAATGCAAGGTCTTCTTGCACTTAAATACAAAAAACCAGAGAATAAAATAATGCAACGATAGATCATTTATCATAACAGAACTATAATAATTCACGTGACTCAGTCAGTCACGAACTCTCTAAGCATGAGACGAAAATTAGATGGAGCAAGAAAAACTGTCTGTCATAAACGAGATATCTCAAATACAGATGCATAAGATGAAAACTAGAATAGCTGCTAAAACATTACAGTAGGGAGCTATGCTCAACCATCGATCATTACAAAATGGAAAAAATGCCTACATATACTCTTCCCTTCCTTTCGCCCAGCAGAGGCGTCTCAAAATTTTCAATGGATGGCATCGCCTCAATCAAATTTGGCTTTCATTGCTCTGTCATACGCTACATTTAATTTAGCATGGCTCACGCTAGGGGGTAGCTGAGCCCTTTGAATGTTGAACTGGCGTGTGCAGGTTCCCCTAGTGAGTTGGAGACTCGGCGTGGCTTTCCTGGAGAGAAAAGGTACAAGGGACCCTCCTGGGTAAATTTCAACCGGGACCTCCATACTCTGCAATAAATGGGTGATGCGAGGCTTCACCCACGCTCTTTCACCTTTATCCATTCTGAGCAGGTACCGGGATCCAAATCTCATCGAGCTGGAGTCGGCAGAGCACAGTGCCCCCTTCTGAAAATTAATTCGGAACCTGTGGCCAAATGAAAACGAAAGCGCCCCTCTCTCAGACCTCCTCTCTTATGACCAGGCGCCAGAACCATGGGCCCGGTCCTCAGCGCTATCGAGAATTCGGAGTTCGGGATTTCAAAATGAAAAAAACAAAGGGAGCTTTCACCTCGAAACTTCGATACCCGATTTGTGATGAGCTCCACCTCAATGAGCTAGCCCCTACTGACTGGAACCTGATCCATATGACCTGTCTCCGTGTGACCGTAGTCAAACCCTCCATCGAAGTTTTGGCGTTCACGATGTCACGATTCACAAGTCCTCCAGACTCGCGAATCTCCGATCCCCAATGGCTCCTTCCGTGCTATCCCTTTGACTAGGCCCTGGTCCAAATGACCGCTACCATATGCCCTTAACCATACTCTCCATCGGGGTTTCGCGGTTCACATTTTTGAAGTGCACGAATTACTCGTCCCCGAGATCCCCGATATCCCAATGGCTTCAAGTTCCACGATGGGCACTTCCCTATCGGGACTTTCCCAATGACGCCGATCTCCTGCCACGCGTCCCTTCTCAGATGGATGGTTTAGATCTCCTTCACTGTTTCTTGAGTCCATGATCAGGCTCACTTGATGTTTATGGCTGCGGCCTTTGAATAAATCTCACCTGACTGGATTTCAAAATCCCACCTACAT
>SNQJ01S0013927.1:3880-36983 GCA_010110895.2 Picea sitchensis
CAGGCTTGTATAATGTCTTTGAGCTTTTAACTAGGGTAATAGGGGTTTTATGCACATGTTTAATAATATTGATGATGAGATGTGATTGACATTGCTATGATCCCTGTGACTTATGAGCCCATGGAGGGCATAGTTGTTGATGTACAGGATCATGCCCGATGGACAGGTACCATGTTGGACTGGTACACATGGGGAGATGATCAATTCGAACCTCCATGGGGCTGAAGAGCCCACCAAATGGATGTTGAGACCCCATCAGTGGGCAAAGACAGGACATAGATGGAGAAGAGGAGGACATTCCACCAGAGGCACCCTGGCAGAGCTTAACCAAGGGGGGTTCTGCCTTATCCATTGGAACGTTGACCCTGGAAGGGCCAGGACATCACCCATGATGATGATGACGTCATCCAGCCTTATAGACGTCTTCGGAGACAGATTTGGTAGTGTTGGCATGTGTGGCAGGTTGGAGAAGCCCAAGGAGGGCTAACGTTTTGCTCCAAGATGTTGCATTTTCCCTAGAAGGGGCTAACATCACCCTTAAAGGGGCATGACGTCTCTCTTTAGCTTGATTAGGTTTTAATTTAAGCATTTAATGTAAGATAGTATGACTTTTAGTATTTTGGCCTTGTCGACCTTTTTATGACCTAAAAGTGAAATTAGGTCATGGTACTGTATAAATTGAGGGTTTTGACTCTCATTTTTGGATCATATCTCACTCACTCATTAGTGAGGTCTGAAATTTGCGCTATACTTGAGGTTCTTGGCTAAAATTGTGAGGCGCACTTGTTGAAGGAAGGCATTTTTGGCATTTCTCTTGATGGAAGGTGTTACAACTATGGTTTGCTATGTTATTTCTTGGTGAAATATACATAAATTTCTGCAAAACTTCTTAATTGAATGGTGGTATTGTTATTTCTTGCATATATTGTTATGATTTGCTGAATAAACCCTAGGTGACAAGCACACATTGTAGGTCCTTGTCTCATGTCCCCGTCAAGATTTTGAGCCATTTATTGAAGAGAGATAGAGCCTTGCCTTAGCAACACTCTTTTCTTCCTCTTCCAAGCTAGCCGTTTTTCTTATTGGGATAAGAAGGAGAAGACGCATTAAGGCCTAGTTCCCCTACACCTTGATGAGTCGTTTTTCTAGGATTTGTCGGTAAAGCCTTGCTATAGCAACACGTTGCCTGCAAAACCTCTTGTCTTAGTTTTATGCCATTTTCTGAGCTAGCCATTTTTTTCCATTGACCTAAGGAAGGAGGAGAGAGCACTGAGGCCTAGTTCCCCTACACCAAAGTGAGCCTCTCTCCCCTGGGGTTTTGTCCTTGAGGCCTTGCCATAGCAACACTTCAAGGCTTGACCTTCCCGTCCTTAGTCTTACTATCTTCCTTGATCCTTCAACCTCTATGTCCTCCTTTTGACTCCATTAACACTAGGAACGCACTTATCTAAGACCTAGTCTGTGAGTACTATGATCAAAAACAACTCTTAATACTTTGAACAAAACCCTAACTGTGCTAACCATAGCCTAAGACTAACCCTACTAACTAATTGTTGTCGTTATCCTTTTGCTATTAAACTCATTGTGCAGTTATCGTTTTTCTTATGAGCAATTGAATGGTTATTTAAGGCATTGTTTAAATGAAGTTTTAATTGTTACAATTGAATGCCATGTTCCTTTAACATTTATTGAAGAAGTGATATTGTGCATCATTGCTATTATATAAACATTGACTTTGTCAATATTTATCTCTCAATTGCTTATATACCAGATAGTCATTGATTATATGAAGTATTAACCAAGCGAGTAAGCTTGCATATATTTCTTTTTGCTTTGTCTCGGGTAGGTGCATCTCCTTTTGGTTATACTTTCTCTTTATTGGTTGTTTAGCCAGACTATCTGCTATGTGGTGACTTGTGAGGGGGAATTTACCTTTTATCTTACAATACTTTGCCTTCTCAAAACCCCAGGTCACCGGGGACGTCTCCCCTGGACCTTACCTCCCTAAACAGAAAGAACCTTCCTATCAAGGTGACATTGGGTGGGATTGGTTCAAGTTACGCCAGTTTGCCTCTTCATGTCTATTTTTTATCCTTACTACAAACTGTGCGATAACAGGGAATTCTCACATCTGCTCGGTCTTAAGGAAGCAACGATCGTGTTCAGGAGGATGAAGATGATCCTTCGTCTTCATATAGTAGCCCCCATCAGAGATGGATTGATCAAGCTTGTGGCTATCACTTCAGGCAGGATTCCTTGCATGATCAGAGTGGCAGATATTCTTCCCAGCAGGATTTCCTCCCTCCCACCCATCTCCATGAGTTTCATCTCGCGATTGATTATGTATCTATTTATGCTCATGATCATTACGTGCTTGACTCATCTTTGTTGTTTTACATAATCGAGCATAGCGGGAGATACTTTGGTGCGATGATCAACTAGTTGCACTGGTTGTATGACCTCACCTGACATCACCTATCACCTGATCTTAAGGGCCCCAAGGCCCCAGATAAGTAGGTAGGTCATATTGATTTCCTTCATTTGCATCTTGATTTCTCATATTAGTTTAGATGCATTTCATATTTTATTTTTGCTCTACCTGCATATTGATTTCATGCTTAGTTTAGATTTTTTTTTTAAAATACCAAAATTTTATTTTCTAGATTAGCTTTTACTTTTGGATTTTTATATATATAGATGAAGGGTGATAGCACCACCCTAGATGCTCTGATGCTTTTGTCTGAGTTTTGGTAGGCACAGGTCTACCAGGAGATGTTGCGATTCTCATGCACTCTACGGTGAGCACATGTCCCCAAGTAGGAGCCAGATGTTATCCCCATTTTTGTGGGATAACTAAGGAGATCATGTCTCGAGGCCCTCAGGTTGCAGATATGGAGTGTCGAGAGACAACATGATCAGCAGTGTCCACTTGCATAGATAGAGACCCTTCTCACCACCATGGAGGCCAAGATCTTCGGATAGCATCCACCACACCAGCTGTCTTCCAAGAGGCATTGAACCTTGCTCCATGAGGTACAAGTCAAGTATTATGGTGAGTGTCATTTCAATATTTGAGGCATTTTGAGTATGTTGTATCTTAGATAGCTTTATATTTCATGACATATGCTTGGACATTATGCCTTTTGCCCCATTTCACCTTGTTGGTTGACATTGTGCCCTAGAAAGTGGTCTTCCTCAGGAATGGGTTTGCTTCTAGGAACTCCCTTGAAGAGCCATCGTACCAATCCCAACCATACTTACCACTTTCCATCACCTAAAACCCCCCATTTCCTTGTCTCTTGGGATTTTAGGGTGTATTGACCCAAGAAGGGGTTGTCCCTCATTCCATGGGAAGAAGGGGTTGAAGGCCCAGAGGGATTGTTGTTGGCTAAAAAGATAAAAGCCTATAAATAGACCTTCCAGATGCTTCGCCCAAGGATTCCCGGAGAAAGCAATGAAATGCTTCTTTGTAAGAAAAGGGGAACCTACAAGAATAAATGATAATAAATGCTTAAGGGGTTAGTTGGAGGATAGGAGGTCTCATCATGAGCCGACCCATCATGATCATGGGTATCTAGCGGTATAACATTACCATCATCTGGTCATCAAGCCAAGGTAGTGGCTCTCAATTATGCAACTGAAAGAAAGGGGGTCCCATCATGAGCCAGCCTTCTCATTTCCGCGAGGTACTTGTGAGTGACACTGTCATTATCTGGACACCATGCTAGGATAGTGACCTTCACCTCATTCCTTAGAACATGAAAGAAACAAAGAATGGCAAGAGGATGGGATTGGAAAAAGTGCATTGCAAATGAAGGTGCCACACACCCTCTACAAAGGCACCCATGAATGAGACACTACAACCCCTTGTATGTCATTAACCTCATGCCCAGTGAGTCCTGATCCTTAACCATTTTATCTACTTCGCATGGCTTAGAAATAGATCACTTGGGAAACACTCCTTGACCTAGGGAAAGATCTACCCAATAGGACACCTCGCCAACCCTCCCATACCCAAGCTTGGCAAGTTGCATAATGTCTTTGAGCACTTATTTGTTTGATCGGGTAATATTTGATGCACATGCTTAGGTGGCTAATTTATTGATTTGATTTACTCAACATGATATGATGACTTGAGATCCTTGGAGGGTGTGCTTATTTGTCTTTGCAGGACCTAGTTGGTGGACGATTTTGGAAGAACAAGCCTAGCTTGGGCTTCCATGGGGCTTCAAGCCCACAAGTTGGATGCCAAGAGCCCACATACCGGATGACAGAGAGGAACCTTTGGAGGCCTAGAAGGCACCTTGGATGACCTCACCATGCCATCACAAGCCAAACGATTTTCTTTAGAGACCTAGAACGTCACCTTAAGGGGTTTGACGTCATGCTTGAGGGGTGTGAGGTGGTGATGAGTACACGTGGCACATTTTGAAGGAAGGAACCCTTGGATCATGGAATAGAAGTTGGATTGGAGATACATTGCCTTTGGAGGCCCAACTCAACGTTTGACCTAAAAGGGTCAAAACGTCCCTCCTAAAAGAGTGATGTCTTACTTTAGGGTTGTTGACCCCTAATCTTGTGGTTTACCCTAAAATTATGTGGACAAACTATGTGAATGACATTTTGTATAAATAGAGGTCATAAGATCTCATTTTAGATCATAACTCTCCCTCTTGTGAGAGGATACTTGGACTGAAATTTTTATTATATTTGGCTATTTTCTCTCTTGTGCTCTTGTGTATGGCTACTTTCTTGATTATTGGTTGGTGGAGGTGATGCGCTTGCCTTAAAAGGTTCTTCTTTTTCTATTGTGGTGGTTTGTCTTAGCATTTTTCCTTGAATTGGTAAGGCTTTTACTTTGTGCTATCATTTGTTATTCAAGACAAGGTTATTTTGCTAGAGCTAGGTGGGAAGTATAGGGCATACACCCCCACCTTAGCCTCCATCATTTTATGCTTAAGTATCATTGATTTAATAAGGGTTTACTAAGAGAAGTATAAGTGTATACACCCTCTTAGTCTAAACCCTAGCTAGAGATACTTGCCTTGGGGAGTAAGAGGATTTACACCCCCAAGGAGGTAGTACCTTTAGCGCTTTCTTTTCTTGACTCCATTAACCTAATCATTAAAGGCACTAGTCATCACTTGTTGCATTGGAGATATAAAATTGTTGCTTTGGGAAATGTGAAATTTCGTGATTTTAAAGTTGTTCCTAGTGGAATCAAGTCTATGCTATAAATCTTTGCTTGAGCCATTAGGGTGTTTCATTTCTCCAAGTATTTCTTGTTGTTGTTACAAATTTAACCTACAACCATTAGGGCTGCAGAAAACCCTAACCAAACTCTTTAATAACTCCTAATTTAACCATTGAAAATTGCCTAAAATCTGCCCACATAATCTACTAAGTGCATGGCATCCTTTGGCAAGTTTTGAGCAAGTTTTAGTGGTTAAATCTCTTGCTGTAATAACAAGTTTGTTACAGCCATAAGGCTGATAAATGTCACTGCAGTTAGCTTTTTATTACAGCCTTACTTTTTGTGCTAAAGTCTTGTTCTATCATTGTTGAGTTAAACTAGTTTTTACTAGCTTGTCTAGTGCTTATTCAATTGGACTTTTAGCACTTGTATTGCAGCCCTTATTATCTTTTATGTGCTGATATATATCATTGATTGTTGTTGCAATTAGGACAGCAAGCTTAACTTGTTTGTCCACCTAACATTACTATATTCAAGTGTGGCTTTTCTTGTGTCTCAAGCAAGTACAAACACCCTTTACAGGCATCCAAAGACTTGGCAACCTTAAACCACCCGGAGACGAGTCATCAAAGCCATCTTTCCTCTTCCATCATTGATCTTTAGGGGGATACTTCTCTTCCTTCCTTTCCATCCATCACAATCTCCCTAGGGTCACCGGGATCGCCTCCCTAGAGTGACCTAGTCACCCTTGAAGCACGGGACCTATATCGAGGTGACATTGGGTATAGTGTCCCTTAGTTGTCGCCACTTGGTGGTTGGGTCGGGCTTTGCCCAACCTACAACTTCTGTGATAACAGACACTACTTAGAGAGGTGGTGCATGATCACTCTACCTTGGACGATGGCTCTCTCACCCTGAAGTTAGGCTCTTGGATGATGATGTCGTGTGTTAGGGTTTGATCGAGATGATGAGGTTTGCTTGCCACTTGGACACCATATGATGATCTGAGATGTGACATGGCGCTCTTCCACCTTGCTTGCACCTTGGATGATGACATATGGCCTTGGAAGGCCCTCCTTCACCCTTTGGAGGCTTGATGTCATCACATGTGTGACCTTATGATGGTTTATTAAATTTACATGATTTATCATTTGTAGAGGCTATTTGAGGGGTCGGCCCCACTTGTAGCATGGATTATTATTGTTTTACACCTTTATGTGGACAAATAATGCTAAGGATACCTCATATAAATGAGGCTTGCGCTCAAACTCGTTTTTCATCATCACAACTCCTCACACTTGTGGGGGATCTCTCTTAAAAAATTCACTCTACTTCTCTTTTTCTCTCATGGAGTCTCATGCGCACTATTGGAGTAGGATCTTGGATGGATGTTTCTCTTGTTGATGGTGATATCTTCACGAGTTAGGGTTTCCTCGTGCTAATGCGCCTTGTTAGTAAGTGTTTTCTTTGAATGCATGTGGTATTTCTTGATATATCTTGGTAATTTGCTCTATTAGAGTGGTAATTTTGCATGTTATCTTGATGTTCTCTTGAATCTTGAAACCTAAGAGGAACGATTAAGAGTGGTTATCCCCTTCCCTTGTTGTTTTCACCTTGACTTGTTGAAGCATTTAATAGTTTCCCTAAGGTTTAGGAGTGGCTATCCCCTTAGGGTTTATCTTAGCTAGGGTTTGGTTCTAGGGGTTAGGAGTGGCTATCCCCCTAGGTTCAAGACCTAGTTTAATTCAACTCCTTTGCTAGAAGTATTAGAGAAAGTGGGACGACACCTGGGGTTTATGAGTGGATAAACCTTAGTGGCTTCTTCCTTTGAGATTTGACCTAATTCTATGAGTGGATAGATCTAGGGTTTAAATCTTCACCTTCTTTCTTGCTTGGCCTCCTTGAATGCATCATCTTGACTCCATTTGCCCGAAGAAAGTAGACGGCACTAGTCTTATTGCTTGTGATGCTTAATACTCTCAACAACTCTCAAAACCCTCACTTAATCTAGCTTTATGACATCATTGGCAAGCTAATTGTACCCCAACGCTTTGAATAATCATTGGATAAATTGTTGTTGTATAAAGTGAATGCTACAGCCATTAGGGCGGCTATTTATTGCTGCATACTTAATATTGTGGTAAAACTTGCTCAGAAACCTTGTTTAGCAATTGGATATTGTACTACTTGTTGAATGCTAATTTTTGAGATACAATTGCTAATTTTCTGGGCTGATTTATTCATTGCTGTTGCAAATTACTTATTGCTATTATAGACTGGTTTACTACTGCAATTTTACAACATCAATTGGTTTTACTTGTTATCTAGTGTCTTAAGATGATTGATATGCAATATAACTTGGTAATTGATGATTTTATGCATTGAAAAGTTTCTTGTCTCGCACATGTTGACCAATTATCTTGTTCAAACTAATTCTTCCCTTCACCTCTCCTAGACCTAGCTTAACGTATTGAGTGACTCAGATAGGAGGGTAATAGACTTGCCTTGGCTTGCTATAGCATCCCTTGAGGTCACCAGGGAAGCCTCCCTTGTGTTGGATCTATTTCCTTCACTAAAACGAGGGAATGATAGATACTTCTAATTGTTACACAAGATTGGCATGTTGTGAAGGGCTTTGCACAAGTACAAATCTTGTGATGACAAAGCCAACAAGGTAACATTGAACATTGATTTGCAAGCCCTGCACCCTCTATCTTGCCCCGCAAGGAAAATAACCTGCAGTTGCTTCAAAATCTTGACCAAGAGAGGTCTGTAATGTTCATTTTCACTGGCTCAGGGTTTAATCCAGATCAGATCACACCACGTTTTCTCATGAGCAGGGTGGACCTCTCAGGGTAAGCCAACTTGGCCAGGGACCCCTGTGTAATCTTTGTATCAACTATATGTAATTATTCCCGTTTAACTATTAAGGAAAGACTCTCAAAGAAAAAAATATCTCTCCATCAAATCATGCAAGTGCCAAGTTCTATATTTTTTAAATATGATTATCTTATGAGCTAAGTTCATCTTTGTACATACGAACATTCTTTGTGCTTAGGCTTATCTTCAGAAGAGACAAAGTAAATTAAACCCAATTGCTTGGGCAGAAAAAATATGCAGGCTTTCATTTTAAAGGCTTACCCAAATAAGAACTTTTTAGTCTATTCTTAATTTAGAAATAGGAACATAAATTTCTCAATCCCCAAAAATTCAAATTCACATACCTCTGTCCGTCTTACAGCCTCAATGAGGGCAATATTCTTTTGCTGGAGCAATCTCAATTGTTGTTGCAAGATTGATAATTCAGATTTCATAATGGCCTCACAATCCCTAATTGCCTCATCAGAGAGGCTCTCCTGCTGCAACCGATTTCTTAGCATTTCTGTTGAAATAGTAAATTCTGGAGATTGTGGCAAGACAACTGAGCCAACCCAACTTGCTGGAAATGACTCTTTTGCAGCACGCAATGCATCTATCCATGCTTTTCTGTCTTCTCTTGTCTCTGCACGAAGATGTAATGTCTTTATTCCTGTAAAAATGTAAAACCTCTTTTCATCGGACTTACTTGCTTTGATGGAAGAAATCTGTAAAAGAGATATAGTCAAACACATCAAAGTTTGAGGCAAGACATCTGCAAAGGAGAAAATTGAGAATTGCACCTACAGGCTAATTGGCCAACATGTAAGTAGAAACATTACTGATGCCTCATGCAACGCATATGCATAATGCCAAGACAAAAGTGAATTCATTTAGTTTTCTTTAATATTTGTTACAACAACTATATTTTCAAGAATGTCTGCAGTTAAGTTCATTTTTTCCAACAAAACAATTTATCTTCATTTATGTGAGTGGAAACATTATAACAACAGAATCAAAGAGGCATGAAAGTTTCACATTTGCAAGAATAACCACTTAATATTATTTGATCACTCTTAGCTTGCAAAACGATCATTTATGCAGCAACTTAACATTGTCCTAGCAATTCACATTTGTGCAAAACTAAACACAAAGGAAACAAGAGACCAGAGAGTCAAAAAATGTATATACTCCCATCCAAACATCTGCCAGAAGAACTAGTAATATGCATCAGTCTCATCAGCAAAATGTGAAAGGCATCTCCAAGACAAGAATGTAAGTACCAAGGCTGTGCATGATTAGGCAGAAAGTGTCTTTGAGTGATATACAATGGTCAATAATCAAAAATAACATCTCACCTCATCCAACACTACAAAATCCCCCAAGACCAATATAGGAGTGTCTACTAAAAAACTAGAAACCGTGATAAAGCTATGATGTTTAATATTGGTTGGTAATCGAGTAGGCTACTAGTGAAGAAGATGCATCTCTCCTACCGTCCAAGGCTGATACACTCCCAAAAAAGAAAAAATAGCCATTGACATTAAAAAGAAATTCCAATTTGTATCATGATAGTCTTGGATGGCTACCATGGGACTCTCCTCTAATAGATTTCTAGTTTGCCAACCTTATTTAAATGATAATGTCTTCTAAATAATAAATCTATAATCCTAGGGTTTGTCTTTTGCTTCTTTACAATGGTAAAACTCTCAAAGCCAAAGATGAGAAACAGGTGTCTTCAATTCATAACCAATAAAATGCAGTGTATAAAATAGCTCTATAACATATGTAAATACACACATCTATCCTAAATATGAAGAATGTGGATATTTCTCTTTACCTTTTAGACAAGCACAGTCCTAGATTCTATCATTTATCATTTCTCTTGCCCTTTGCGACCCAGTTGAGACAGTTTCCAGGCATATTTGAGGAGTTTAGCCACCAAGATGAATATTCCAGTCTTGCAACAGTTGTCGTATGAGTTGTTGGGCGCATGCAACAGTTGCCGACAATTCTTCTCTTCTCATCCATTGATCCAACATCATCATTCATTCCATGTATTTTCATGTAGCATTGTTGTGTGTATTTCGGCTAAAATCAATCTAGTCTCAATCTAGCTGAGAGATTTATTTTATTTCTCTACATGTGATATTGTACCTGCAGTCATATTTCATAATATACTTGGTCGCAATTGTTGTGTGTTTTATATCTATTGCATGTTTGCTTATACACTGTTAAACACAAGAAACACATCCAGAACCATTGAAACACAAAGAAAAACCCTTTAACTGCATCCAAAAACCCCAAGAGTATCAGATCTACAGCCAGATCAACAACGCAGTAGTAAATATCTAGATCCGAGGGATTTGGGATATTTCATAGGGAGCCAGAGAGGCTCTGTTCCTAGCTGGCTGGGAGGAAAACACTCAATTTTTAGGTAGTTTCAAGCTTTTGGTAGCAGACAGTTTCAAACAACTCAAAGGACAACATCTTCAAGAGGTATTTTACTAGTTTGTTGTTTTGCTTTGAACCAAGTTATGAATATTGAAATTATGTTGTAAATGTGATATTTGAGAATTTAATTGCTGGAAATTACTATCATGAAATTTACTATTAAAATTTTACACTTGGTACTGTTATCGCACAAGTTGTAGGTTGGGCAAAGCCCGACCCAACCACCAAAATGGCGACAACTTTGAGAACACCTACCCACTATCACCTTAGGCAGGTATTCCCGTCACTTTAGAGGTGAAGTGGTCACCTAAAGGGAGGAATCTCAGTGACCCTAGAGGGAAATGAGGTGAAAAGTGTGATGTATGAACAAATGCCCCTATAGGTTAGGTTGCTAGATGGAAAAAGGGACTTGGTGATGAGTCTTGAGGATTGTTTGAGGTTGCCAAAGCCTTGCGTGACCTGCAAAGAGATAGTACATGCCTGAGACACAAGGAAAACCAAGTATACAATGAAATATATCAAGTGGACAAGCAAGTTAAGCTTGTTGTCCCTAATAGCAGCAGTAAACAGAGATGTATATCAGCAAGAAATTATTAAATGAGGCTGTTAGATAAGATGCCAAATGTCAAGATAAATGTGAGAGATAAACTAGCAAAGAACTAGCACCACTTTAGCAATAAAACTTGTGCAATTCTTGGTGAACTGAGTGAATAAAAATCCTGTAATGACATCACTGTGCTCACCAGAGATGCTACTAATCCCAATGCTAGCTATGGATACAAAACTTCTCTTGATGAAGAGATTCTACATGGATCAACAAGTCAATAGCCAAGTAAAGACAAATGGATGTAACAGTTGGTACTAGGAAAATACCTTCCTTACTAAGAGGGAGTGTTGAATTATATAGCTTTGGAAACTATTTTCCTATTGTAACTAACCATGTAAATAAAGTTTTGATATAGTGTTAACTTTATGTCAAGCATCAAACACATGACAAGTGTCAACCTTATGCCAAGACAACCATATGCCATGTGTCAACCTCATAGCACCTCTAAGAGAGCTGCTTAGGGAGGTTGTATTGGCCAGCTTAGGGAGGTTGCTTAAGAGTGTTGATTAGGGTGGTTGGAGTGGCCAACTTAGGGGGGCTGCTTAGGGTGGTGGTATGACAATTGTTATACAGATTTCATACAATCCTAAGACATCAGTTTAGGGCAGCCTCTAGAAGAGACAAAGGAAGTGACCTTTGGGAGCATTAGGAGGTGGCTCTTGGGAGCTTTAGGAGGTGGCTCTTGGGAACATTAGGATGTGACTCTAGGTAGCCAAAGGAGGGCAGGTATGACAGTTGTTATACAGTTGTCATACATTCATAGGGGGCTGCTTAGCGCAGCCAAACCAACCTATAAAAAGGGGCATTCACTTAACGTTTGGATACCTTTGTCTTGTTGGAGTCTTTTGCTGAGGCAAGGCATCTATTTGTTGAAGTATTTTGTTGGTATATGACTGATATCTACTGGAATCTTCTGCTGTTATATGGCTGCTAGTTGTTGGAGTCTTTTGCTTGTATATGGCAGCTAGTTGTTGAAGTATACTGCTGATACAAGCAGCACTCTATTCTTGTTGAAGTCTTCTGTTGTTCCTTGCTGAAATAAGGCTGCTACAAATACTGTGTTAAAGCTGCCATAAGTCTGCTACAACAAGAAGGAAAGTCATTTATCTTTTGGTGATTTTGTCAAACTGTTATTGTAAGTGTTAGTTCAGCTATTTGTGAAGATTGTAAGTGTTGAAACAGAGGTATTGTTTCAGCCTTCTGAGTCCTAGCTAGTTACTATAAAGTCTTGTACTGGTCTTGTACTTTGATGAAGAATCTAAAGAGAAATTTGGCTGGGTTTTCTACCCCAAGAGGGTTTCCCAAGGTATACTTGTGTTCTCTCTGTGATTGTCTCACTTTCAGTGATCCTCATATATGCAGAGATGTACTGGTATGTTGGTTGTATGCTGTAATTTTATTTTAAATTTACCTACATGCATCAGTTTTTCAACATGTTGGAGCATTTGATAGGGTCAACCACCTACTTTGAGGAGGCATCCCACCTACTAGAGCTCTCTCATGCATGGAGATTTGTACATGTGGCATGGCCACTCATATTTTATCATTTGTTTGACTTGTCCACTCAAGTTAGTTGGTGGATAATGTTAGTTTATGCATTCCTATGTTAGATCTAGGGTTTTGAACATGATATTATTATTTTATTGTGGAGATTGTTGAGCCTAAACTCTATATAACAGAAGCTCCTCCATTTGTAATGATTGTTGAAAGTGCTTGTAATTTTTGGAGATCATTTTTGCTTTAGACTGTTGTGGAATAAAATGGTGTCATCTTGCTAATGTGAGGTGATTCTCTTGGATGCTAATTGTTGGATGTGTTATTGCTGCTTTGTACTTTGTCAAAGCTACTTATTGAGGCCAAAGTGAAGGGTTTATCAACCACAATGGATGTGAATTAGGTGTGACTGTTCCTTATTCCTCATTACCTTGTTGTTTTGTTATGGAAATGAATCTAGTTACATGTATACCTTATGAATTATTGCTTAGATTATATCTTAGTGAAAAAACACCCTAGAAATCGGCTTGAAGGTGGATCTCTTAGAGGCCCCTTTCTCTTATAAATTCTACCACAATTTCCAGCCAATTTAGGGCTGTTGTAGCATGCAATTTGCAGCTTGGTTTGCCCCTAGAACTTTGTTAAAACAGCCCTCTAAGATGACCCTTTGACCCCATTTATCTAATCTGGCATATAAGCGCTTGTCCTCCCCTTTCAACCACCTAAAAAATCCATAAAAATCAATTTTCATTTCTTTTTGGCAATCTGAAGATTAACAGCAGAGAATACTTTATTTCAGATTGACCTAAGTCTAGGAATCAACCCTAAATGATCATCTTAAACTAGAGTTATATTTCTGTTTTGCAAATCTGGAAATTACTGATAAAATCTCATAAATCATACTTGCTTTAAGTCTAGATAACTTTTATTCTCTAACTTGTTGCTAGACTTACTTTTTTGCAATACAATCTGCAATATAAATATGTAGGAAACCCTAAAACCATATTTGTTTCAAGTCCTAAAGCACCCTCATTTAACATCTTTATTTGGACTTAGCCTTACACTAGGGATTCCCCCCTTGTGCTAGAGGAGAGCTAGCCTAAAGTGAAAGAGGGAGTTACTGAGGTGACAGTGGGTAGCCCTTCTAAGCTGCCCTTGGATTTTCACTTTGTGCTTGGGACTTTTACACATATAAGTGAGAGTGTGAGAGGTAACAATGTTAATTCCTAGTATGAGGCCCACTCATCCTTCAAGATGAATATATCAATTCTCAAGTCTGCTAATTGTCAAAGAGTTGTTGCAGGGGTATGGAATTTGGTGCCTGCCTATAGGGGATAATAGGTGGGTTGGAGGATTCTTGTCCTTTGAGACTCAGGAATCAATCTTAGAAAAGATGAGTTAATGATCCAGATGATATTCGATGAGCACTTTCAAAAGATCTTCACTTCAATAGCTTTTGACCCTTTGCAAGATGCTTCTATGGAGGTTGTTAAACAAGTGGTCCCCAAGAAGGTTGTTCCTTGTGAAAGTATTATTCTTTCTAGGGAACTTGAGTTGGATGAGTTGGATACAGCCATACGTAAACTCAAAAACAATAAATCCCCAGGCCTTGATGGTCTCATAGTGGAATTCTACATGCAAATGTGGCATGCAGTAGGCCCGACATATTTCAAAATGCGCCAAGAAGCAATTCAATGTGGTGGTTGTTAGAATATGAAAGATGTGTGCTCGTTTTACCATTGACAATACCCTTGTCACCCAACCATAGGCCGAAGCCACCCTCCGAGCACCTTAACCTTGACAGAGAAACATTCCGGAAGCAAACGCTAGGCTAGATAGCCAAACAAAGGGTAGCGCACCTTTCCCCAAGGATAGCGCATCAACAAAGACTGATCAGATGTTCCAAACCCTAGCCAAGAGATAGTCCAAGCCAAAATGTAACTGATAGCTGCACCAGCTGCACCAGCTGCTCTCCTCAAACCTGCGCACAAGACTGGGCACTGCAATGCGCACCTGTTGTTGCTCTGCAATTCTGAGACTGTGACAAATGAGAGACTGGCGCCCTGAATTTATAGTATTCTTGGCTAACTGCCTGGGCCGACTTCTTATTCTGGGTATCTGTCTGTTCAGTATATTATTATTTCTTCTGGCCGACTTCTTCTTGTTAAATTTACATGCAGCAGCGAGAGCCATTCTTCTGGAGGATGACTAAGACCCTAGACAAGATCTAGGGCCCCCAGTGCACTCCTGGGGTATGTGGTCTGGGACCAATATTGATGAAGACCCTAGATATGTCTAGGGCCCACAGTTCTAACCCGGGGCCCACGAAGTTGTAACCGAGGGGGTAACCATGCAGTGCATGGGAGTCTTGATGCAGGACCAAGCATTTGAAAGACCCTAGATATGTCTAGGGCCACAGTTTGTAACCGGGTAACCATGCAGTGCATGGGAGTCTTGAATGCAGGACCAAGCGTTTGAACCAGATATGTCTAGGGGCCAGTTTGTAACCCGGGGCCACGGACCAGGTAACCATCACGGGCATGGAAGTCTTAGTCACGGGACCAAGCATTTAGAAAACCCTAAATATGTCTAGGGCCACAGTTAATAACCGAGGGGTAACCAAATACTAGGGCATGGAACTCTTGATCTAGGCAGCAGGTGGCCAAAAACTTGATGGTACGGTAGCTTCCTTGAAAAAGGACACAACCACAAGAGGGATAAAGTCCCTTATCGCGATTGATGATGATAAAGTAATAGAGTTCATGCATATATGATTTGAAGGAATGAGTAATGCCACCTTGTTACTTGGGAAACCCCTACACCTCTTGTTGTGGGCTTTTGGTTTTGGTTGTGGGTTTTTGTAAACCCCTCTCTGCTGGTGTGGGGTTTTGATTATCTAGTTATGGGCTTTGGTATCTTTGTTGTGGGCCTTTCGTGTTGTTTGGTTATGGGCGTTAAAGTTTGTTTGGCTATAGGCGTTGTTGCACACCTTTGTTGTGGTCATTTGTTTTATTCTTGAATTATAATGTTTTGTCACATGATTAAATTTTTAATTTAAACATGTGACATTTATTATAACTTAACTTTACCTTTCTTTGCCCTAGCGCGCCTTAACCTAGCCCTAACCCTTTACCCTAACCACTACTATTTAAGGACCCTTTCCCTACTCCCTCATATACACTTTATACCTTCTATTCTTGTTGGTGCGTGGAGTTACCCTGCGGCCTCAATTCCTTGTTGCAGACCTGTGATATTTGCTAGCGGCCTCTGTGTTAATCTGCTGTTGAAGTGTAAGTCACCACGGAGCTTGTGATCTCAATCTACTGGCTGTAGTTGAGCTTCCTTGAAGGACAGCCGCGGCCCTTTCTTGTGATTGCTGTCTCCTTTATTAGGTGCTGTGGATGCTGGTAGCTGCCATGTAGAGTCTCCTCGTGATGGAGTACTACGCCCAGGCTGCTGTGACCTCCACCTGTGCTGCGTCCTCCTCTAACCTGCTGCAAATGGTTACAATGTTTGTGTATAGGGTTTTGGACCCTACAGTGGTGGCTAGGGTTTGTGTTCAGAGCAGCACTTCTAGATCTGAAAGTCCCTTTGTGAAAGGCTTTGTTTATAAGGGTTTGATCTCTTTACTGTAGTGATTTATGCCAGCGGCTTCGATTGTGGCATGAAAAGGTTCTTCAAATGTTGGCATAAAGATCTCATATAGATCTGAACCGAGACCTTTAGCCAGGCATAACACTCGGGACCTATTTCTATTGTGTTAGTGTACCATCTTCACAGGTAAAGTTGGTACCGGGTATGTTTCTAATCTAAGTGATCTTCTTTTGTTTGGTAATGTAACCAGTCCTTATAGAAGAAGTCTTGTATCCTTGTTGATCTGTTGTTCTAATTGAAAGGGTTTGCATCTCTGTTTGCTTGATCAGCTATTACTATTGAAAGGGTTTGCATATCCTTTGATTTTGAGATCTGGGTTTGTTGCTTATAGATTGAGTTTACTATAATCTTGAATGAGCATTATCTAATCTACTTTAAGATCTGAGATTTATCTTCTTCTATTGTCACTGTTTTCTATAGATCAATTTATATATGCTTTGTCGCCGGATCTAAAGTGATTTTTTGCTTTGAAATTAAAGAGGTACATTGTTTTCAAAATTACCCTAAAATCTAACACTTCTCTTGGAGGCTAATAACCTAATATAGAATTATCTTCTTGAGCCGACGATCTTCTAGGGTTATTAGCCAACTCATTAGGGTTTCTTCTTGCTTCGGGGTATTCTATTCTCAAATTGAGGTTCTGCGATGAGTAAATGCCTCCATAGCTACCATAATATCAGCAATCCCTCCTAGCTAGGTAGGTATCAAATTATTAGTAATACCTCCTAACTAAGGAGGTATTAAAGGCAATTGTCTTGAGAAAAAACATACCATCCACCTCGTAGCATCAACATAGTTATATACTAGATCATGACTAGATCATAAGCACCATCATCATCATCGGTTGCATCATCTCTCAAAACCATACTCTGTATGAGTAATTAGACATGATGCTCCCTCCACAGTGTCTGAGAGAGCCATTCTTCAATCTAGAAGAGTAAATGTTACGAACCATTTTTTAATGCGGAAAATCTTTGTTCATCATTCATATGGTGATAATTATTTCCAATAAGCTACTTGATAGTCTTCAAGAGAGCAATCAAAACAAATAGAACACAACTGTGTCTATCCGATTCCATAGTAATTACATAACTACAATCGATTGAATTTTACTACCACACCAGTAGTAAAAAATTGCTTGATCGATGCTTGATATAGTCCTTGAGAGCGATTGGAACGCTATCCACCGCAGTGAGTATGCATCTTGTCTTCATGATCATCGGTAACAACACCTTTGAAACAATGTTATGATATAAGCTGAATCATCTGAGCCATTCTTCAACTCACATACCTTGAGATCACGAAGAATATCTGCTCTCAAATTAGAACAATGAGATATCTGGACTATTCTTCTCCAAGCAGGAAGAATAATTGTCACGTCTTCTAAACTTGAACCATTACCCACCACAGGCCATTCTTCCTACACTAACCAAAGTGTCTGCCACGGAGAATGTATAAATACAATACGTCACGATTTGTTGAGCACGGACGTTTCCCATGCAAGACCATTCCTCTACACTAATCAAAGTGCACGGTGGAGAATGTATAAAACCCTAAGGAATGGTATCGGGACCGTTTCCCCTGTTAACTACAGGAGGAAAATATTGTCCTGCATCAACCTCCAAAGCAGGACCATTCCTCATGTTAACCACAATGAGAAATGGATTTGTGTTGGTAGTGATCTTCTTGAGTAACCCTCAAGAAGAGGCGCCTAGACCACCTCCCATGTTCACCACAATGGGAAGTCCTTGTCCATCTATGATACATCAGCAATTTAGACCATTTCCCATGTTATACACAGTGGGAAATTGTTGTCTGTCAGAAAATCTCGATCCACTTTCCGAACAGGAAAGAATACATCCAAGATGGACTATTTTTCAATGAATGTCTTCAATGAAAAATTTTCGATTGCTCCTCCCAACTTGCAGGAGTCATCTCTTCCTTTTCAATAAGGAAGTCGTTTCCATGAGCTCCAACTTGAGTACACAAACTCTTTCATCTTGGATAGAGACTTTTACCAAAATATGCGCTTATGCGCTCATCTATGGAGATATGTATTGGAGAGCCACTTTTTTCCTTTCTGGCGGACTTTCATCACGGATAATGTAATGCTTGATTTCAAATGTACTTTAGTGCGGAACACTTGTAGAAGGCTTTATGTAGCTCTGAACAATAGAAATTATATCATTGTTGGAAAAGCTGAAACATATCCATGTGGCGCTTCTCTGTCATCATGAGATCTAATCAACTGAGTAATCATCTTGATGTTATGGAAATCTTCCTGCAGCTTCTCCACTAAGTTATCTTATTCTATCTGCATACGAGGGTCTCTTTATGGTATGCCTTAAATTCTTGAGGTTGCTCTTCATCCGCTCTTTATTCAATTTATCTCACGGAGAACGTGCTGCATTTATCTGATGTAGATTCCAACTCATGGATGTTGTGGATGATATAATGACTCATGTAGAGATAAATTCGGTTTCTTGGAACAAGTAATCATCATAGTCTTGACTCTTCTCCCTCCATCGGGAGAACCTCTAGTTCTAGATCTCGCAATGCTTTTCATTCATAAGTCTTCGCCGTTGAACCTTCATCCGACTTTTCGGTTCCTGCTTGATTGCTTTTATTGAGTTTATGCCAGGCTAACAATCTTATCTCACCACAAAAACCTAAATAATCTTATGATTCTTGATACAATGGCTGGTTTGATTATGGCTTCTCTTTTCTTTCTTGGAATCTTCATGTTCTTCCTCGTGTTTTGGTTCTTGGGACCATGGAGTAGATTCCATTCCCTAAAGATTCCATTTCTTTCTTTCATCATGGGATCACTGATGTGGACAGCCAGGAATACTTAGAGGCTTTTTCTTGAGAGAAGTCTTTATTACTAGCAGGTTAGGCCCGAACAACATCTTGTCTTCCATGGTTGTTGTCATGGATATATACTTCATCATCTTCAATGGATAATTGGATTAGCTCCCTCCTAATCTTTGTTTCATGTATGAATGCATGTTGTTCTTTTGGATTTTTGTAATCATCTCCCTCCATCTAGATAGTCCATGCTTCTGTTTGCATCTTTATTGTCTTCTGTGATATATAATTGGCTCTCTTGTCTGGGAGTCCATGCTTAGATCTTGTTGTCTTCTACAAAGCGTCATAAGTCTTTCTCCAATTTCCTCTCGATTGTTCACTTCTTTTCTGTTTTGCTTCTTCTAAGTCTCTTCATGATTGATTAGGCTTATCTTTTTTCTGTGAAAACTTTCACATATAAGTATTTCATCCTTTCATGTGTATTCTCCTAATGATATCCATTCTTATCTTGTTGTTCTTCCATAGGTACTAGTTCCTCTTGGAACACATTATTTTCAAAGAGATAGATATAAAAGATAATATGCGAGGAGACTGATGCAAACAAGATATGTACAAGAGAAATAAGAGTTTTGTTACCTTTAGAAGAAGTCTCTTCCATCTGCTTAGTCTTCTTTGTAGATATCCTTTCTTGACAATTGTTGCCCGATGTTTCTCCCTTCCTTTTCTTTAGCTTCGAGACAATGATTCTTATGGTAGCCATACTTTTATTGATTGAAGCATTAGCCATCTTTCTCTTGATTTGGCTTCCTCCTTGAAGACAAACTTCCACTTCTGAAATGTCTTTCTCTTGATTTGGCTTCCTCCTTGAACCAAACTTCCTTTTGTTCCTGAAGTTCTTGAATCTTGCTGTGAAGGCTTGATCATCGTACTTCTTTTCAGGTTTCTCTTTTGCACTGATCCTTGATTCTTCTTGAGCACAGCAAGTCCAAAGTTCTTCAAATGTCGGATACTCCTTTCTTGTGTTCGTGCTTGCGGCAAATGCATCCCACGTCTTGGGAAGACCATTGAGTACTATGTTTACCAACTCCTTTTCTGAGATGATCTCTTCAATAGCTTGTAGTTGATCGCTTAACTAAGAATTTTTCACAAAGTATGATGTTATGTTGTCATCATCATTCATCTTCATGTCACAGAGCTCATTCTTCAGACTCATTACTTGTCCAATGTTTCTAACTGAGAAGAGGTTTCCTAGGGCATCGTACATCTTCTTCGATGAGTCAAGATGGGAGATGTAGGGTATCAAGTGGTCTTTGATAGAATCCACTATGATACTCATGGCATTGATGTCACCGTCTTTGAACTTCTCCATAGCTGCAACGTTCTGCGGTTCCTTCTCTTTTCCTTCTTCAAACTCCGGTTTCACGATCTTTCCTTTCACGATATCCAGCACTTTATTCTTAGCAAGGATGAGGTCAATCCTTGTCTTCCACGCTCTAAAGTTAGAGGCTCCATCTAACTTGTTCTCTAACTTCATAGAATAAGTCATCGCTGCTTTGACTTGGTCAAACCCTAGATTTGACCATAAACTCAAACTTCACGTCTTGGCTTGCTGAGAGTATCAGGAGATGCGCTAGGCTAGAGTGCACTGATCTATCCGGAGATTAGGTCAATCCATTCACTTAAGGTACCTCAACAAGAGGATTAGGGTTTCTGCAACTGCTCCTGCTAGTAACCCTAGCGACAGTGTCTTGGAAGCTGCTTCTGCTAGTAACCCTAGCGGCAGTTCCTCAGCGAGCTCAATATCCTAGCGGCTATGTTTCCTTCCAGCGTTTAGACTGGATGAAGGAGGTGTGGGCCCATAACCTGTTAGAATATGAAAGATGTCTGCTCGTTTTACCATTGACAATACCCTTGTCACCCAACCATAGGCCGAAGCCACCCTCCAAGCACCTTAACCTTGACAGAGAAACATTCCGGAAGCAAACGCTAGGCTAGATAGCCAAACAAAGGGTAGCGCACCTTTCCCCAAGGATGGCGCATCAACAAAGACTGATCAGATGTTCCAAACCCTAGCCAAGAGATAGTCCAAGCCAAAACGTAATTGATAGCTGCAGCAGCTGCACCGACAGCTCTCCTCAAACCTGCGCACAAGACTGGGCACTGCAATGCGCACCTGTTGTTGCTCTGCAATTCTAAGACTGTGACAAATGAGAGACTGGCGCCCTGTATTTATAGTATTCTTGGCTAACTGCCTGGGCCAACTTTTTATTCTGGGTATCTGTCTGTTCAGTATATTATTATTTCTTCTGGCCGACTTCTTCTCTTGGAGGCTAATAACCTAATATAAATTATCTTCTTGAGCCGACAAGTCTTCTAGGGTTATTAGCCAACTCATTAGGGTTTCTTCTTGCTTCCCGGAGTATTCTATTCTCGTCAGGTTCACACGTGGAGGTAAATACCTCCCGCAACTACCATAATATCAACAGTGGCATGGGGGAGATGGTTAATGTTGATTTTATCAAACTTATCCCTAAAAGGGTCAGAAGGGATTCGGTCTAAGGATGGAATCCAATTATGCTTCTTAATGTCTCTTACAAAATTCTAACCAAATCTTTTGGCCAAGAGGATAAGTCTTTTGGTTTCCTAGATACTACACAAGGAGCAAACACGATTTATTAAGGAAAAAATATTCTTGATATCTCATATCTACTTTAGAGGGGCTAGAATGGGTGTGGGAGTGTAGCCAAAAGGAAATTTTTTTCTAAATTGACTTAGATAAAGCATATGACGAAATTGAATGGGACTTATCCTTAGAATGTTGGACTCCTTGGAATTTGGTTCTTTTTCTCAATATTTTGTGGCTTCCCTCTTTTCAAGGGCATTCGCTAGCATTAGTGTGGATGGTGTGTGTCTGACTCTATTTGGTTGCAACTCTCTATTCAGAAAGGATGTCCCTTGCCACCATATCATTAAGTGATTAGAGAAAATGCCCTCAACTATTCACTGAAGATTGCTAGAATACAAGGGAAAATCAGAGGTTTATCATTACCTAGTGGTAACCATCTTCTTAATGTCCACTTTGCAAATGATTCGGCCTTAACACATGAATTGACTCAACAACCTATGAAGGGTAATCTTTATGCTTGAAAAATTTTGCAAAGGCAGTTGGACCAATGGTTAGTGAGAAGAAAACTGAGGCCTTTCTTATGTGTCAGAATGACCTTCCTCATTCGTTGAACTATAAGTCGAAGTTTATTAAACCTAGAGAAATCATTTGGTATTTGGGAATTGCCTTTGGTGTGAAGATTTATCTTGCAGATCAGTGGAGGTGGATCATGGCCAAGTTTGAGAAGAAACTTCAAGCTCGGGATTACCTTGATTTTCCCCTTGTGGGGAAGATTACAATTACTGACAAGATTTTAGTAGCTAGGCATATATATCGTTCACCTTGTTTGTTCCCTTCTCAAGCAACATACAAATGGTTGGAGGGAATTCTCGAGACTTTTTTGTCAAGCAAGCAAGGGGGGCAAAAGGGATCCCTTAGGTGGAATTGGATATACGCACGTTGCCAAGGGACCAAGGGGGGTTGTAGTTCCCAAATATCAAAGAGCAAAGGACAATTCTTGTTGGCAAATGGGTAACGCACATGGTGGAGGGGAATTCTCCTTGGAAAGTTTTGGTTCGTCAATGGATTATGCAGACTCAACACATTTAGGTTATTAAAGATTCTTTTCAGTGGTGTGACATAAATAGGAATCCACATGCTTTCATGATTTCACATTCTTCCCCACTCGAGGGTGTGGGATGCTTGGCAAGTTGTGTCTGCTTTTATTGCTTGGTAGTTTTGGAGGCCACGGGATGATTTGGATTTGGCACAGTGAATGATTTGGATTTCCTTGTCCCCCCATGGTCAATTCCTTCTCTCATCTAGGTTTGCTAGCAAAAGATTGGCAAGGAAAGGTCTCTTTTTTTGGAAGGATTTGTGGGATAATGAAAAGCATCAATATGTTGGCCAAATAATTCATTTGGTTACATTCTTGTTGTACTTAGTCTAATTAGAAAATTCTTGATTCATGTTGTCAGTGTGCTTATGTGCCCAAGCACTAATTAGAGTTAGAAATAATTACTATTGAGAAGTTTTAGGCATTGGTTGTTTCAGAAAATCACTGTCGTTCATGTATAGATGTGTTCTCATAATGAACAAGTTGCTGATGCATCATTGTAAAATTATTGTTGTCCATGTATAGATGTGTTCTCGTAATGAACAAGTTGCTTATGCATCATTGTAAAATTATTACCAATGCTCCATCGTTGGTGTCATTCCTCATCTAGGCATGAAGAATGTTTAATACAAGTTCATTACCTTCCTCGTATTCCCTTACCATTTTTAAGTGTCTATCGCCAACATAAGATAAGATGTCCGAAGCATGGTAAACATTGAGTAGAAGTAGGCATTGATCATTACCAACGACCGGTGTTACCCATGGAGTCGGCAAGATTGGAAACATGATAGGACTATGTACACAACTCCCCGAGCAGACTACACAAGGGATAGTAACTTATTCACTCGCATGCACGTGATGTGTGGAGAAAATTTATAAACGGACAAGGCTTATAAATAAGAAACACAGCATAGAACCAGAGTAATTAGGTACTGGTTAAGAATAGAGTATGGTCCGAGAGCTTATGACTCCAGAAACAACCGAAACATACATGGAGTGGACTTGCACAATACAACTACAATGCTCAAGAATATATTCTTTTCATAGGAACGACCTCCATAGCTACCTAAATATGAAACTAGTCAATACACTAGAAGAATGATACACACAGCACGGAGACTACGAAGACTAAGAGTAGGAAATGTGTGATGAATCCACCGGTTTTATTGTTAACATCGTAATATTCTTTAAAATATTATTAAATATAAATACAACCCAAAAGCCAAAATAAATGTTCCACTATTGCGGAAAACAATTCAGATAAACGGAAATACCTTGATGTAAACCTTTCCATAAGCTTTAGGATATCTCTTTTCTTCGAAGAAGTGAAAATTCCTCTGCTTTCTTATCAGCTTCTGTGATTCTTCTCCAATAATGCGAACCCCTTTGTGTATATCTTGACTTACATAAATCTTATTCGGGCCGTGAATTTTGTAGTAAGAAAGAACACCATCCTGTAATGTAAACCATCGCGGCCTCCACAATTTGCCAAAATTCACCCATTTGTAAAGAATTCCGGACACATTAGGTTGCTCTGAAGCGTCGACCGCCGCTTTGACACCCATATTGTCTGCTGCAACTCTAGACATTGCTCTCATATCGTTTAAATGACAACGGAGAGCATGCGAATCGTCATGGATACCACCGCAGGAAATCGATTACAGCTGTTACGCATCGATCACTATAGATTTATACGGCCCTTGCGCTGATGATTACTGCAGAGATTTCATCATTTACTGGAATAGAAAGACCAATTATTGCGATTTCCACGCTCTCTGTTCACTTTATTGTCGTTGAATTCCAAATATTTTTTCACCGAAATTTGAGCTCTTGAAGACGTATATTTCATTCATTTTAACGCATTGAAGGATTGTTTTGCCGTCAATTCTCCTTAAAGCTGAATGAATTTAGGGTCCACTTATTTGCCTTAGCTTGTTCCGGAAAGCTTCATAAAATAGATAAATGACGGTGAAGAATCATTCGAGTTCGAAGAAAGAAAGAAAACCCTGATGAATAGAATTGAATTCCGTTAAACAATTGAATTGTCAAAGGCTACGGAGCGAATGCAGAAGCAAAGCAATAATTTATTTAATGAAATTCCCCAGTCTGAATCACATGCACACAGGGGTTTGAAATTGAAGAGGAGACTGTTAAAGCCATGTATCATGTACCACCAATACCACTACGATGGATACGCAGGCTCTCTGCTTTGCTTTGCTATGCTACTCACCGGAAAGCACCGGTTGTCAGATCTTTTACGGATTTGGCCAGTCAACTATACTAGTAAGGCTGTTGGGGTTCTTGAAGTTGGCTGTGGCTGTGGCTGTTACCCGCCAAAGTATTGTTTTATTATTCAGACCCTAATCTTTTCGGTCCCTTTGTATTTCTTTATTTAGAAAGCATTTAAATTTTAACTTCGCCACGGGTCGATTTCTTTGAGTGGAGTGGAGTGGAACTGATGACCTCGGTCATGTTAAGTAGTGAGTAAATCAGTAAATTAGTCCCGTGAGACAGCGCGGTTGGTAATGACAAGTATCTTTCTCCAAGTGTTGGGAGGAGGTCTTGAGGTCAAATCTGGCTGGGTCTCCGGGACGAATTGTAATGGCTCCTTGTGATATAAATGATTTATATCTCTAATATAAATCGAGTTAATTTCTCGTTGGAAAAAAAAAAAAGTAGTGAGTAAATCAGTACATCGCAATTTCCTCTTAAAAGGAAAATGACAGATATTAACAAGACCACTATACTAGACGAGGCTGTATATATAAACGGAATGGATATATTTAGAAGGTTTAATTAAAAGTAATTTAATGGATATATTTAGAAAGTTTAATTAAAAGTAATTTTTTAAATGGAGAAATTTAATTTATTTTAAATAAAGTTTTATTTTAAAAAATAGTAATCTATCAAAAATATCATATTTATTTAATTATTAACTTACTTCATATTTAAGACAAAATTAATAAGTTTGTATGTGTATAAAACATATTTTTGATAAAATTTTGATTTATATGAATAAGGTTGGTTGTATGCTAAAGGTTTTAAGAAATGGTTATATTTTTGGGGGATATTTATTTGAAATTTGACAAAAAAATTGTTGGATTAGTAAATTTAAGTGATTATTTCATTTCAATTATGTAAATTTATATCACTAGATTTTTGGAAGAAAAAAAAATCATTTCCTAGAACAACTAACCTTAATAAAACTTATTAAATATTATATTTATGATGAAATTCGAGGAAAGATGTTACATCTTCGTAGATTAATAAAACTTAATAAATATTATATTTATGATGAAATTCGAGGAAAGATGTCACATCTTCGTAGCGTGAGGTACCTAAAGTGCATGTTGGTTGAACGCTATGATAAGCTTTACAATGAAATGGGTGCCCATGTTTGGCGCCAAAAACATGCACAATATTTTCTCATCTCTTCTTACTTCTTTAGATAATGTATCTATTCAATATTCTTCTTTAATTGGCTTAGCATGCAAGTTTCCCCGTGTCCCTTCATAAGTAACATTAGCAAGTGTGCAAGGTGCCACTAACGTTCACGTCTCGTCCTCCCCTTTTCCACGCATCGTGGATTCAGATGTCATGTGCTTTCACTTGCAAAAACCTTTTTGGGTACATTAAAGTGCCTTCTTGTTAAAGGATTTTAATAATGCCACATGCAAGATGTTCTATTTGAATAGAGTAGTACTTCAAACATTCAAAGAATGTGAATGGGTATAAATAAATAGTATTTTATAAAAAATAAAAAAATTGTATGCATAAATAGAATGGTAAGTTTTAAATGAGTTTATGGAAGAGTATTTATTTTTTACAATAATTTAGTTTATAAAATATAAAAATAAAATACAGAATGGAGGTTTTCACAATTAGTAATTGTTGTTCATTTTTCTGGAATTAAATTGTGTTGAAAGTTTTGAAACATCCAACGTTTTCAGTGGACACTCTATTCATCATGAAGGACCAAAAAAGCTAAAGAGTGAGAAAAGAGTGCCAAGAGATTATAGAATAAATAGGATAAGAAGATTAAGATAGTCGTTCATGAAGGGAAAAAGGTCCAATGATAAAGTGAAAAAATATGTAATTATTCAATTAGTCGTTAAGTCGTTAAGATTTGTGATTATAAGTAAAAAATAATTAAAAAATAAATTGATAATGAAGGGGCCAAAAGAATTTTCAAAAAACAAAAAAAAAGAGTAAGCTCAAAGGGTTAATGGTGAAAGGATAAATAAAAGGATAGGTTAAAATAAAGTGAACTGGGTTAGAGAAAAGTGAGGAACAAGAACTTACCCAAATTAGGTTTCATGTTAAAGGCGATGAATGATACGTTTCCAAGACTGGCTTAGTCTATAGTCATCTTCTCGATTAAAATTATCCATATGTTTTTCAATTCTGAAAACCTCTTGAATGATGTGTGAGGTGTAGTAGGGCGTTGAGGCAAGAATTTTAGTTTTGTCAAAGCAAATGAGGTGTTTAGAATTAAAGGAGTGTTCGGCAATAACGGATTTAGCAATGTGATTGTGGGTAGTATTGATGATGTGTTCCTTGAGTCGGGTTTTAAATGATATACCAATTTGGCCAATGTATGATTTGCCACAAGAGTAAGGAATTTGGTAGACTTCCAGGCCCATCATCAAGTGCAACTTGTCCTTGGCGGTCCGAAATAATTGTTTGAGTTTTACAGGGTTTTGATATTATTTTTAGCTAAGAATTTTATGATTTGATCAATTGTGCCCTAGATACAGGGTAGAGAGATGAGAGTTTGTGACGGTGAGGAAGCAGAGTTTCTAGAGTTAGGATTTCGAGCAGATCGGAAAGATTTGTTGATTTGGGAGATAGAGTAACCATTAACTATAAAGGCCTTTGTCAAGTGGGCATTTTCTTATTCGAGGAATTGAGGAGCAAAGATCTAATTGGCTCTAAATATGAGAGTTTTAAGAACACCAGATTTTTCGGCTGAATGATGATGGGAATGGGCATGGAGGTAACAGTCAATATGGTTCTTTTTCTTATAGACCTGGTGGGTGAGGGAACCATCAGGAAAACAAGAAATAAGAATATCTAGAAAGGGAAGAGAATGATCCTTGTCCATTTTCATTGTAAACTTAATATGGGGGAAATGTTATTGAGATGGTCGAGAAAGGAGGCGAGGGAGGACTAACCATGAGGCCAAATGATGAAGGTATCATCAACGAATTGAAACCAACATTTTGGTTTGAGATGCCAAGAGTTTATTGCTAGAGTCTCAAAATGTTCCATAAAAATATTCGCAACCACTGGGGATAAGTAAGACCCCATGGTTGTACCTTATGTTTGTTCATAAGAAAGTAGAGGTAAGACAAATATGAATGAGGCTCATAGTTTCAGGGTTAACTAGTTTAGAGATCAGGTTGATAGCTTCAGGAACAAGAATTTTGGTGAACAAAGATACAACATCAAAACTGACCATGATATCTTGTTCATCGAGGTGAAGATTCCTTGTTTTTTGAATGAAATTGGTGGAATCCTTAATGAATGAGGAAGATTTTCCAATGAAGGATTGAAGTTTGTTGGCAATGTTATCGCACAATATATAGTTTGGGAAAATCCCAACCCAATCCACGAATGTGTGACACAACTAGGAACAACTATCATTGTCACCTTAATAGATGCCCCCCTCATTTTAGTGAAGGACAAGTCCAACACAATGGAGACTTCTCGATGAACCTAGGGGGATTGAGATGGAAGGTGGAGAGTGATAGAAGAATGCCCCTACAGGTCAATGTTAATTAATGGAAAGAGGCTTGAGAAAGAGTCTTTTGAGATGGTAATTGGTTTCCAAGGTAATGTACCTACAAAATAATGTTAGCCTTGCATGGAACAAGATAAAAATGATGATAAAGCCTCAAGATCAATGAGGAATCAACAAGAAACCTTGTTGTCCCAAATTGAAATAGTTTATATATATATATATATATATATATATGTATGTATGTATGTATGTATGTATGTATGTATGTATGTATTAAAAAGAGTATAAGAGCCGCAAACTATACTATCAAAATCAAGTACAAGATGTTGGAAATAAAGTTAGCAACAAGTAAACAATTTTCCAATAATTGAAACAAGACTTTGATAGAAATAAGGGGTTGTTATTAAGTTTTATCACCAAGATTTTGCTACAACAATAAGTTTTGGCCACTAAAATGAACAAACAATCCACCCGAACAATAGCATTTAACTAGTAGATCAATTATGGTAGCTTGCAAGTAAATTTTAGCGGTAGAAGAGTGAGTAAAGAGTGAATAAAGAGAGAGTTTGTTACAGCCCTATTGGTTGTAGCTAAACTTTTATTGCAGCATCTAGATCACTTGGCTAATCAAGATGCCCTCGAGGCACAAGGTAGCTTTTAACATGTAAAAATTATTTCCAAACTTGAACAATTCAATCTCCTTGAAATCATGTTTACCAATGCACAATATTCAATCTCCAATGCACAATATTCAATCTCCAATGCAAAAATATTAGTTCCTTATCTATTGGGTTATGGGGTCTCTTGTTTATGACCTAGGATTTATTACTCCTCTAGGGGTGTAAGGCCTTTTACTCCCTAGAGTAAACAAACCTTAGCAAGGTAAATCTACAAGGGTGTAAACTCATTTACTCCTTGTAGCAACCTTTGCAATAGCCTTTTCAATGACAACAATATATAGATCTTGATGGAGGGTGTATTCCCTTATACAAGGGTTTGACAAATTAACCTTGAAATCAAGAAGAAAACATGCAAATTGCAGAAATTTCTTACATAATCCAAGAGATAACATGAAGAGCCTTTACTTATCAAGAATATTCCACTACAATTCCCAAGAAACAAGCATCAAGAGAAGTCACTAGCCTTCCTTCACCAATAAACAAGTAAAAGCATCCATTTGCACCAAAGACAAGAGAGATAGAGTTGTCCAAGTAAAGCAAAAATTTCAGCCAAGAGTCTTATGCAATTCTCAAGTGACGATCATAAAATGAAAGTGAGGTGACCTCTATTTATATGAGGTCACCTAAAACCAATTTATGCACTTTAAAATGTCAACAAAAAATTAAAAGGAAGTCGACCCCCTCTAATTTCTCCCTTTACAATTTACAAATTAAAATTTACATAAAATAAATCCTTAATGATGATGATGTCATGCCCTAAAGGGGTGATGTTGGGCTTCAAAATGAGACGTTGAGCCTCCAAGTGAAGATCGTTTGGCCTCCAAAGGCCATGTGTCCTCTCGTCATGTGCTGGAGTGTATGTCATGGGTCTTCTTCTCTCCAAATCACACCACATCATCTATGAACCATCGAAACCCCATCATCCAAGGTGACGTCAAGGGCTAGGGTGTGACGTCCTAGGCTTCCAAAAGCCAACGTTTAGGTGCAAAGGGTCTCAATGTCACCCTCATATGCCATCCAAGTGCCTCCAATGGAAACATTCATCTTCTCAATCCCTCAATTAGTGGGGGCGCATCATCCATCATGTGGGATTCAATCCCTTATGAAATTCCAAGTGACCTAGTCCTTCCGTGAAAATCTTCCACCATGCAAGGTCCCACAAAGACAAACAAGTACGCCCTCCAAGGGTCCACAAATCACATTAATCATGCCAAGTAAGCCACATTTAATCAAAGAACCATTTAAACAAGTGCGTTAAATCTCTTCTTTTCAAGTTAGACACATGCTCAAAGACCTTATAAACTTTGCCAAATTTAGGTACGGGAGGGTTGTCATGGTGCCCTATTAGGTAGATCAATCCCTAGGTTAAGGAATGTTTCCTGAGAAGACCCCTTTCTAGGCCATGCAATGAGTATGAGGTGGGTGGGGGGGAAATACTCCCGAGCATGGGGTTCTTGACATATCAAGGGTTCGTATTGTCTCATTTATGGGTGCCTTTGTGGAGGGTGTGTTGCCCCTTCGTTTGCAATGCAACATTTTTCCAATCCCTTTTATTTGACATTAATTTATTATGGTCCAAACATTGAGTACTATGTGCAATGGAAAGTAAAGAGTACCACAATGCCACTTGAAGTTAGAAACACAAATAGTGCCATATGCAATGGAAAGTAAAAGACACCACAAAATGCATTTCCCCCACAAGCGGAACATTTATTAATTATGTGTTTTTTTACAGGTCCTTCTTTTTTTATGGAGAAGCGTTTTATTGCTCTCAAGACCTTACGGCGAGCATCTAGAAGGATCATTTATGGCACTTAAATTTTTCCATCTACAACACCTCTATGCCTTTAGCCCCTTGTTCTCGTGAAATGAGGCACAAGCCTTTCTTGGGGTGAGTGAACCCTAAACCCAAAATATAAGGAAACAGAGGGGAAGAAGTATGTAAAGTGGTAAGTATGAGCAGGAATGGTGCAAGGACCCTTCTAGGAGACCCCCAAGTAGCAACCCTCTTCTCGAAGGTGACCCACTTAATAGGAAACCATGTCAACCACCAAGGTGAAATAAGGAAAAAGATATAAATTCCAAGCAAACATTTCACAATCAAGAGAATGCCCTTTGCAACATGTTCAAATGCTTCAATTATTAAAGTGACACTTACCATGAGACCAAACTTGTTGCCTCGTGAAGCAAGATCTAATGTCCTCTGGGAGCCAATCTAGTGTGGTGGATGTTGATGTGTTGTTGAAGACGAATGGAGGTGTGTGGTGGAGAGGAGGGGATTTGTTTGCACAATGTGGGCTTTGTCGGTCATCTAACTCTCCCGCACTCCATTTCTACAATTTGCGGGCCTCTAGACATCATCTCCTTAGTTACCCCTAGGAATGGGGGGTAATGGGTAAGAAAGAAAGAAAGGGCATGAGTGGGAACGCCTACAATGTTGACTATATGTCTGAGGAGGATGTCTTTTTTATGGATTTTAGGTTGTCCATAGATCCTAGGGGTTAAAAAAAAAATTGAATTTTTAATGACCTTGTTTCATTTATAAACAATTTATTTATCATTTTTTACTTTTTCTCACTTATTAAAATATTTGTGTTTTTCTTTTTATGTTATATATATATATATATAACATACTTTCTATTAAGTGAATACGATGTACAATCAAATGGCATAATAACACAATCTATAATATGGTCAACAACAAACCAATTAACCAAAACAAAGCTTAAAGTTTGTCTCTTAATTGTTCTCATATAAGGCCCAGGTAGGTAACAACATTCCTATGATCAAAACGATATATAGCAAGAAAAAATGTTTTAGAAGAAAGTATTATTGTCTCTTGCTATCCAAGAGTCCTCATGGTATTCTTCCAAAACAAAAACATTTAGTGGAAGTTGGATCACTACTTTTGACATTGAGTCCATCTCGATGTTTAGCTCCCTAAATATATGAGTGAAGTAGATTTCCTCAAAGGTTCTGGCAACAAAATGCATCTTTAGGCTTAACTGAAACAGATTCATTTGATGAACGAGTGTCGTGTTGTTCATCCAATCTATGCAAAGCTTAGAATCTCCATAGATCTGGCAGCTTTGAATCCTTTTTTCTGCAACCAACTTTAGAAGTGCCAACAATGTAGTGAACTCTACCAAGTTGTTTGTATTGGAACTAATGTTTTCTTTCCCACGAAAGTAATGTGTTTCAGAGATGAATTATAAAAATCCCAAACCACATCTCTTTTCGGGACTGTTATCACACAGTTTGTAGCTAGGATAAAAGGCTATAAGGTAGAGGGACAAACTGGCGTAACAGGAACCTATCCCACCCAATGTCACCATGATGGGAAGGCTCTTTATATTTAGGGAGGCTAGGCCCAGGTGTTACACATTATTTTCGTCATCCCTATGATCGTTAATGATGTAAACCTATATGTTGCCTTCAGAGGGGTCAGCGGCCTGAGTTCCTGAAGAGAGAAGGGAGAAGAACTTTTCCTGAGAAAAGAAGTTGAATTTTCCTGTGTAAAAACCTTATAAAAAAGGAAGTTCACAGGCTGCCTATGTATTAGGGTGTGAGAATTCCTGATTCTCACAAGCTGCATCATAGTAGGGTGCAAACAGTTCGCAGGTTGCACTATAAGCAGGGTGCGAGAATGCTTACACGTGGGAAAAACGAGTGTTTTCTCGAATCTTCTAGAAGGAGAAACTTCCATGGTGAGGTGGCATCTGAATGGTTTGGATCTTGCTCGCTTTCATGATTTAGTGGGATCATCCTAACCTCTTCACCTTATCCTCTTCAACTTATAAAAGGAGAGGAGCTCTCATGGAGAAGGGGTTCTTGGGCTTGTTAGCTTTGGTTGGCTTGGAATTATTAGCTTGGTTAGAGTGGCTTTGAGAT